>SMSR01015819.1:0-68234 GCA_019453355.1 Ceratina japonica
TTTATACAATAGAATTTTTTTTTATACAGCAACAATGCGAAAGTTTGTGGTATTTGGTTACAAAAATTGTTAAAGAAAAATAATAATTTCGCCGTAAATTGGGTGAACGTAAAAGAGATTCTTGATCTAGAATATGAGCCAAAAAAACGTAGGTATCATGGGGTCCTCTCAATGCAGATGTCCTCAAGTGTTGCCAGTCAATGGACTTTTGAGGATAAATGTTAGGTTTCATAAATATGAGTATGAACGTACAGGATCTTTTCCTAAACTCTTGAAGCAGGACTTGAGGGACTAAATTATATTTGATAAACTCTATTTCAGATCTATATCGTTTATAAGCGAACATAACGACTAGATATAGGTTCAAATTAGAGTTAAATTTACTCTTATATTCCTCTGCTCAAGATATGATTTCGACCTCCATATCCTTCCGTGGGATAAATAGGTTCAAAATCATGATTATTTTTTCGACTCAGGGAATCCTAATAAGGAAAGATATCTGCCGTATTTACCAAGTCCGAGGAACTGATTCTCACTCGTACGCGCGCAAACCAAGCCCGGGCAAGTATTTTTGGCGATGAGCCAGCGCGCGATCATCGGGAAAACTACAGAAGCATCTTTTTATCAGGAGCAGGTCGACAAAAGAGTCGGCGATACGTTATGCAGGCGTACGGCGGAAAGCTAATAATCTCTTCCTTCCCTGCTATCATTCATTCCTCCGCGTCTGTTTGCCTTTTGTGCGCTCCAACCGAGATCTTGAATATCGGACGAATAACGAGGAGGCCGTACGTGTTCCGCAGCGTGTCATTATATCGTATCGCGACGCATAATTATGTAATTATATTCTTAGGCCTTCGCGCCGCCGCCGAGACCGGGGGTCTGATTAATAAGAAAACGAAACTGCGTTTAGCGACCGCCGGCCCTCTCTTTCTTTCCACCTCGCTCTCTTCCGTTTGCCTCGTCTTCTTTCTTTTTTTTACCGGTGCGCCTCGCGCGCCTTAATGAACGGCCCTCAAATGGGAGCATTTATATCTCAATCATCTTAATGACGACTCCATAGTATTTAGTCGTGAGCCTCCTCGTGGTTATCGATTCTGTCTCACGATTGCGGACCATAAGACGCGATGCTTATTTCAAAAGTCCCAGAAAGATATTTTCACGTTTGCTTGTAATTATAATTGGTTGTATACTCATAATTGCTACCGTAAATATTTGTTACGGATAAATATGATTACGACGTCGGCGGTAACATCCGGTCGAAATTCCGCGCGCGCATTAAAAAGTTTAATTATGAAATTAATAGACGCGATTGAATTAATACGCAATGTGGAATCGATAACGAGGCCGAGGGCTTAAATACAATTAAGTAGACTTTAATCAGGCGTACGAATTAATTCATTCTGTGTGACAATGGTTTGCACGGAGCGGCCGCGCGATTACCGCATTACACGGTTTATCGGCATTATTAATAAGCTTGCTGTACACGGTACTTACGCGGTGCCGCATTAATAGCCGGTCGAATTAATTCACTGATTTTTTAAGCCTTGAACTCAGTCGCGCCGATGAGGGCATCCTTATTTTAAGCAGCGCGGTAAGATCGTTCGATCATCCGGATTATGGAATCACCTTTCTCGGGCCATCGTGTGACTTATTGAGAGAGGATGCGATGTAATTTTCGTATATGTATTTAGCATTACGTAAAAGCTGTCTCCCTTTTGAATGCAACCCGTATTTATGAATTTTTATGATCTTTTTGTAATAATTCTGACTGTCATTCTATATTTTCGGATGCTTTATTTTAGTTTTGAATCTGACTTTTCGTACGGTAAATTGATAAATGCTTACAAAGTAGATTGCAATAAATATTCTAATTCTTTTAAAAATGTAGTGATTTTGTATACTTGTACTTGTTGTACTGTTTGTTACTTGTACGAGTGACTCCAGAGAACATCGAACCCATTTCACACGCACTCGTAGAAAATACATTATTTCAACTTGTAAGCACGCATGGAAAACAGTAAGATAGAGAGAACGTGTTAAATTTAGTATGTGTACGAAGCGAAATCGGACTCTAGAGAGCCATTTGTACATACTCAATCACTATCCTGCTTTTTTATACGATATTCCTATTCTATTTTCTTTATAACACTGAGTTAAAATTCTATTCAAGTGAAAGTCATTACAAGTCATCTAATTACGCTGTAAATCGTCAGTCGGAGCATGATTCATATTATTCAAAACTCCATTTTTCGATGAAGCGCCCATAGCTGCTGGTACCAAAATTCGAAGGCTCGTACGCCCGAAGACAAGTCATTTGGACATCCTTGTTTTTTTTTTTTTGTTTGAACCACAGAGGGGGAAAGAGGCAGCAAAGAACGAGGCGTGGCTTGAACCGCGACCCCATGGTATTTCACCATACCCCTTTAATTCGGCGTATAACGCGGTTCGATAACGACTGCCACTACTCCCCCATGGGATTCCTTCTTACTGTTTTCCGTATCCTTCAACGGGGCAACTCGCGGAAGAATTCTAACCGCACTGTTCGCGGACGTCACTACGTCATTGCCAGATCATCTCCAATAATATCTTTTTTCTAATAACTATTCAAACTATTCACGAACCGTTTTTTACAAGCTTTAAATATGTTTTATACATATCAAATGTATTTACCTGAAGTATTCTGAATTCCTCTGGTAGCGGTATTTGTCGTGCCAGGATGTCAATTTCCTTTCTGACTTTCCAGTCACGTTTGAAAGAAAAACAGAGAAGGTAATATTAATTTTTGCTTACATATTGGGTCGTCATGAGGTTGTAGGCGAAATATTAACATTCAATGCCTCGCGACTAAAATTATATCAAAGTATTACAATATTTAACAGAACTCACAATAACTCTGAATGAACAAATGCATATGTCAAAAAAAATCTGGTCTTCCGGTGCTAAAATATCCTTCCGTTATCAGAATACTTAGAAACTTATCTGAGAACATTTAATAATAAATGCTAATAGAATATTTGTACGTATAATAAATATTTGTCTTGTATTTAGTATTTTTCGATATATACGCAATGTTAATAATAGATCCTATCACCTGTTTCGACGGTTCATCGCACTTCTGTTCTATTTAAAAATTTCGCTACCGCAACTGCTCAAACGTGGGAACAACTATTTATAGTGAGAGCGAGATCTATTAATTCCGTGATGAAAGAAAACCTCAGCGGGTTAGATATGGGAGCTAAAAGGGAGGGAGGCAAAGTGAATTTTCCATCGGTTCGCTACGGTTTCCCCTTATCTTGATTGTCTCATTAAATATCGACGAGTGTCGAAGGGCGACTATCCAGGGGTTGCCGTTACAGCCCCTCGCCTTCTCGTTTCGACACTGATTTTCGTAGAATTTGATAATATTTCACCGTTCGACAATCGAGTTACCCAGTGGATAAATTGAACCGCGTGAACGGTTATAATAAATTAACATTCAAAAATATTAACAGCTATTTAAGAACGATGTTTTATGAAATTTTTATAAGTCAGTCTGTTCTTATTTCGAGGTAGCGAGGAGTTAATTATTCATTTAGGAATTATCTAGAAATTCCCAATCCAAGGAAAATCCAAAAACAAAAAGAAAAACCAAAATAAATTAGGATCGTTGGATTCTTCCCATTACTGATTCTTTTTTTCTATAAGCAAGATTAGTTCACAAATGACAACAAATGAATAGGTAATCCTAAATGCAACTTAGGGATTATGGAATTAATCCCAATATTTGTTGAAGTATAGTTTTATAATGACGTTAAGTGAGATTTGTGTTATGGGCCTCTGAGAGGTGAGGCTCGTGAACATGTGCTTTCCATATGCCACATCGATTGCCTGTTTTTCCGTTTTTGTCGATTAGGCCGTTTCCTCGAAGTAGAATCATTTATTACGTAACACGAGCAACGGGCTGTTTCCATCGACGAATAGGAATTCGATAATGGGGATATCGCGCGTTCCTTATCGCCGCCTGAGAAAGTGATAAGGCGGAAAGTTTCTCGGCAACTCGTTTTTAACACGGAGCTCACTAATTTCGCTCAATTCCGATTGAACGATTAAACGTACAGTATATAAAGTCTAATTATTTGCTGTCTTCTGATGATCTGCTGAGGAATGTGATTCTTCCTTTTATAGACAACATCTGGTTTTTCGCATAAAAGACTATCAAAGCTTCTTGCATCCGCGCTTTCCTTGGAAAACGTGCAGAACTGAGATTTAAGATTTATGCCCAAGTTCTTAGGACTGTTCATTTCGTGATTTGAAGATTGCTGGAATTGCACGCGACGAATGTGATTCTTCCTTCTATAGACAATATCTGTTTTTCCGTATAAAAGACTCTTGAAGCTTCTTGCATCAACGATTTCCTCGGAAAACGTGCAGGACTGAGATTCAGGGTTTATATACCCATGTTTTTAAGACCATCCATTTTGTGATTCGGAGATTGCTGGAATTGAACGTGCGGAGGGTATCAAATGATTACCAATCCTTTTAGTGCTCACGACGATACATCGCACCACTTAGGATGCTGTCTTTACTCTTCGCATCGCGAGTGAACTTAAAATAAATGTATAAATCGTTGATTCCTCTTTAGAAATCCCATGAACGACTCTAGACAGAAAGCTCGAAATTGACGAAGTCCAAAAATTTTGAATTTTGTTGAGTAGTATACGATTTCTGCGGTCATTCGGAACGATAGGTTCACGATCAGTATTAAGAAAAGGATTAATCCTTCATGGTAAGTTTTTGCATTGCCAGTCGACGCGACTCATATTACGTTTGCGTTTCGCACGCGGTGCAAGATCAGCTTCCTTCGAGATTCTCAAACTTATCGCCATGCAGGGCCTACATTTACAGCCAGTTTCAGCTTCCACGTGTTTCCGTATTATACATATCGATTAATTTGTATTGCCGATGTACCTTTAACGTACGAAAACGTGTGAACCGCTCTCGATTATTCTCGGCGAAGCTACCGAATCGCGGCGTCTGTACGGGCCGTTGCTGTTCCACCTTTCAGGGTAACCGAGCGATTCTTCGCGAGTTACGAATCGGTTTACATTCCTCGCGGGTCTTATTACGCTGAGCGCGAATGGAACGGAGTAGAAACGCGTCGCGGTCGCGTCGATCGTCGTCGAACAGCCTCGGCCCGTAGTTCCCGTGGTCCGTGACAGTTACTTAACTCCGCGCACCATCTGTACCGGAGTCGTGCCATTACGGTAATTAGGGTGTAATTGGGCATAAATTGTCTGCCGGGTTCGGGACCGTCGAGCCAGACGAGAGCTGAGGAGGCGGAGACAAGAGGGGGCAACCGGTGGCGGGCACGGAGGTAGGGGGCGGCGGCGGTGTAGGCGCGGGAGAGAGGGACGCCGGGGTAGGGGTGAAAGCAACGGGAGGGGAGGAAGCGTACCGTGAAACGGACCGAGCCGAGGATACGCGCGCCCGTGCGTACTTCACGGTGCGTATACATGTCGGGGCACACGCGTGCACGCGTATTATACCCGCGTAATCCTTTCGCGTGACTTACACCTTTTCATTTATCCACCTCTCCCGATCGCTGCGAATTTCCTCTAGGTATTTGATTAATCTCTTCGTTTTTGCACCTCAATTACATGAAGGATTCAACATCCCAACGGTTTTAGTTTTACGCTTCTTATCTTTTAGCTTTCGATAATGAATGACCAGCAGAATTTGTAAACCGAATTTCGTATCGATGTAGGAAGTAGTATTAATTTCTTCTCTCGATTTACGAATTCTTTTCATTTAATGGTGATAAAAACATCCATTGAAAATGTTTCGTTCTCCAGTTAAATAATACAATTTGAAAGGAAACTTGAATATTTCTTCTTTCGATTTACAAATTCTTTTTATTCGATGATATATCTGTGTTAACGCGTGTAGTAAAGATCTGTATAAAAAAATGTTTGCTTCGCCAGCCTCGTTTTATTAGTTGTTATGCGTNCAGAAACGCGGTTAAAAGACTCTTTACGCGAATGCGTACCACATTTTCATTTCTGAATCTGTTTTCATTAATTCACGCCAAATATTGCTGCGAAATATATAAAAATTAGTATAGGGTGTAAAGATCACAATTCTCTACGATAATTATATTATTTATTATCTAATTTTGTGNTCGCACAAGTCAATATCGCGTTTGCCGATGCAAACTCCATTAGAATAATGTACTCGATAAACCCATTTGCCGGACACGCTCTTAATTTGAAGAAAACGTACGGGGCTTTCGCGTATGCAGCGGCCGGCCAATATTCGCTAAATTGAAGCGCGCCCGTTAAACGAATACCCCTCCATAAGTTTCGTCGCATTTAATCAAATTTGTCCCTGCTACTCCCGCGAACAGTCTGCTAATAATCCATTACCTGGTAATTCCAATTAACGACGATACGAATCATCAAATATGCTATAGATATAATTTGGATACCCGCGGTTGCGGCTCGTTTGATTTTCGTTCAACAATCGGTCTTTACTCGTTACCAAACGTTGATCTATATGCATTTTATGAGTTCTTCGGATTCACAGTTGAAAGAATATTATTCATATACTCAGAAAAAGTTGCGCTATTTTAAGCAACTTTTACGATTACTTTATAGATTTTTTAATTGAATTATTCGTCTCATGTTTAAGTAGGTATATTCGTGCATTTAATTTCTAGGTTTCTAGAATTGCAGCTATTGAATTACTACTTGTTTAATAGAAATGAGCTAAAGACGAAATCTTTGGAAGTAGAAATTCTTTCATAGTTTCGGTATTACTGTCGTCATAAACCATCGGTTTTCACTTCGATGCTATGTACTTCTGCGAAAATGTGCAGTTTACAAGGAAAGCCTATAACTGTGTTTCGCAAGACGCTCGAATTCAACAGGTGACACTTCGTCGAATCGACGTGCGCCTAGACGTTATGAATTCAGTACCCCAAAGTTCATCAGTCACGATGATAGATTTCTGATACGTAACGTACTTAGTTCGAGTTCGTCAGTGACACGGTTAGATCCTCTTTGATAATGAATAAGTACATTTTTTGTTTCTACCACTGCTGTTGGATCCCTTGTTGTATACGCATCGTGCATGTTTGCACAGCTGCGAGCGATACCGCTTCGTGAAATTTACCGTTTTAATTGATTTAACACAGAAAGTGTATCCTTCGTGCGTGTATCCATGTGCCTCAACCAACGCTAGAATTCTCAATTTCTCGCATTTGATGTAAATAAAATTCCTAATCAAGTGAGCTGTCATGCGAAATATTCTTATCGCAGAATCCAAGAACTTCGGCAAGGCATGAAATAGTCCGATCTTACAGCTACAGTGACTTCCATCAATATTCGGACACATTTTGAAACGGTATAAGATTTTTAGTATTAGATTAAAGAACTTTATCTTCTGTGGAATTTTAGAGAGCTTAATTTACTATAGAATGACTAACAAAAAATTAAAAAAACTTGGTATTCATTGAAATCGCGAGGAAAATAGTAGAGGACATGGTTTTTAACTTTTTTATTAGGGTCTGTAATAAAAATTCGAATTATTTCGTTTACAGATCTAAGTAAGTTATATGCACGTACAAAGTTTCATAAAAGTCGATCAATATTGCTAGAAATTGAAAAAATCGCAGTTCTCCAGGACTTTCAATCTACGACTGGGATAAATTGAAGAATATTTACATGTTTCGATATGTCTAACTCTTTTATGGTTTCATGGATTTTTATAAAAATTTATACATTCATATGATACTTTTAGATCTACAAACGGGATGTTTGAAATTTTTGCTAGAGCCTCTAACAAAAAAGTTTAACATCATGATCTTTTCTTTTTCCTTCGATATTTTGACGAATAGTAATTTATTTTAATTGTTTTTACAATTAATTACATAGTAAACTACAACATAGTTAAACACATTACATAGTAAACTAAGCCTTTTAAAGGCCACAAAAAATTAAGTTAGTTGGCTCCATATGAAAGAACTTATTCCATTTCGAAGTGTGTCCGGATATTAATGGAAGTCACTGTACATATAACATTGTCAGATTAGTTTTGGTTAAAAAATAAGTATATCCATGTCACTCTTATCTTAATTCTTATTGACTGACTGAAAAGAAAAGCAGAATCGGAAATCGACGTCGAATCTCCGTCAGGAGTGGATCGCCATTCGCGGGAAGTTTCTCGCGTCTCGCGGGCGACGTCTGAGAGAATTTAAACGAGCGAAATAAATCTCGTGGCCCCTTTCGCGGCGCGGCTTTTACGAGCCTGTGTACGATCGTTGTCGCTATGATAATGAGTACTATCAATTTGCATCTGGGTTATTAGCGCCCGGGCCGCGCCGTGCTTCCCCGACGTCGGCGACGATTCTTTCCGTAATTTAACCCGCCTTATTGATTGCTTCCGTTCGGGCGAGCGGCGCAGGTAATGCCGCCGGCACCGGCGAATTTACACCCGGTTCGTATCATCTTTTCTCCTGGACGTGGCGACGCGACGTAGCTCAACGCTTATCCGTCTGCCTTTAGACCGGGTTTTATGGTCGCGCCGCGTCACATAGCGCGTCTACTTCGTGCGTAATCACCTCGTAGACTGCCACGCGTAAAATCACCTAGTTGATAGGTACTTAGGTCTCTCGTTTTCAAGAAACTCGTGCGATCCGTCGGCCTGATATATGAAAATATCAACTTCTTCCCCTATAGATAGTCTATAGCCAGTTTCATATATACGTTTCTATACCGCGGATTTCATTTAATTCCAATTTTACTGACAGCTATTATGTATAGAGTTATGTTTAATTCAGTAACTTGAATAATTTTACTGCTGTTAGAACGATCGTGCCTATACAATTCGCTGTTGAGAATCGTTTAAGGACTCGCTAACTTGACCTGTTTCTTCGGTTTTCTGAGAGAAGCCAGACCTTTTTAGTCAATGACCCCTTCGCAATTTGATCGTAGAAAGGTAAATTGCTTTATTACATCAATTGCAGTATTATCTCTAATTTTAAATGTGACCGGAATTCTCATGGCTGTATCGCCTCAAATACGATCAGCGATATTTTATAAATAGTATCGACAGAACTATTCATAGGAAGTTCAACAGACCGTCTGTAGTGACTTACTTACTACTATTAAATCTACTATTAAAAATTAGCGTCTGCAGTCTATTCACTCTTCGTCAAAACTGTTCCGTTTTCTCAGAACGTGTCCGTATTCGCGTTACGATTTACGGTTAAGTTATTTGCTCCCTAACGAACGACGTGCACGAATTCGTGCTGGACAGCTTCCAGAGATACCTGGCTGCAATTTTGTTTCACTCGCGTTGCAACCGCTTGCATGTTAGCTCCCTCAGGAGCCATTGCCGCTAAAGTAGAAGTCACCTACATGCTGTCACGCGTTACGTGCACCGCTTCACTGTTACAGTGCAATGTCAACGATTCTGATAACTAGGGATGGGACCAAGCAGCTCGCAAACGGGTTCGGACTTTGATCGATCGAATTCGAACATTTTATGAGCGCTTTGGAAAATAGGAACAGAAAGCATAGTCGAATTTATGGCATAGGAACTTGTAAGTACACTGAGAAAACGGTGGTCTGACGATTAGCAAAAATTGAAATATGGTACAAAAAAATACTTTCTTTGAGTAATAAATATGTTCCTTTTATATTTATTACAAATCTATGTAGTAATTTCTACATAGTAATAATAATTTCTATCCACAGTTACTAATTTTTACTATCCCTGGTTAGTGATTTCTGATATTCAGTTTCTACATTTTCCTTACATTATTTTTCTTTATATTACTAGACGCGATTTATATTATTTCATATATAGATTAACGATTTTATTATATAATTCGGTAATTTCCTTTGAGTTCAATAAGTAAAAATAATACTAAGCATACAGACGAATTTTTCCTTAAAGTTTAGTAATCATTAATTAAATCCAAACATATGTTTCAAGATTACTATTCAAATATAGTAATTTTTACTTAAATATACAATAAATATTGCTAGAATTTTGTGGCTTCGTTTTTCTCATTGTAGACGTTCCCAGATTTGCTTCAGTTTGTATAAAATGATACGTAATCATTGAAACTTTTAGTCGATACTTATTGATACAACAGTATTGAAATTGACTCGAACTCGTGAGTACAAATTGAACTTGATCCCAACCGTATTGATAACGAATAGAAAGTGGCTTAGTTAAAGATATGAAGGCGTAGACGTTCCTTGAATTACGGTCACATTTAGATTAGGAGAAAAGTACACGAAGCCTGTAGACTTCTAAATCTGTCCAATTCATTGGTAATAGATTTCTAACACTTTACGTAATTACACCGAAATAGAATTCCGCTGAACAGCCTATATCCGACGAGTGAGTCAATATGGTAGCGATTAAAGTGTTAACATGATCTAACAATCGCGCAAGTAATACGAATGACAGTGTACACTACTTATGGTAGCATTGTATTCAAATTGCAATATCCCAGCCGCGCATTCGTGCGACGTCTAAATATTGAATTGAATGCTTTTAGTGGGATGGTTTCCCTTATCGATGCTAGCAATTGTTCTCTTCATTTTAATTTTTTATATGGAGCCGCGTGGAACGCGACGTACGTCGTATTGGCATATCGATTTTTTAAAAAATTCAACTCTGATATTCCTAGAAAATCCTTTTGACCGTATATTATTTTCTGTGCTGCGCGTGAACGATAAAATTGTTTATAATCTCGTCCAATATTGAATTGACGATGTTTGTCAAAATAAAAGGATGAGGAGCAGAACGAGAATTGACTGGTAGACGGGATTCGGGGTCTCGAGTTCATGGCACGGCGTAAAATGAGTTACAGGCTGGGTAATCGGGTAATAAACTTCCGGTCGGGTACCCCGCGTGGGCGGCCACGTGGGCCGGCCCCAGTTGCCGTACGAAGGCGATGACGTTAGTGTAAATACCTATATTTATTATGACCACCCCTGTTGGTCCGGTTCGACAGTTACGGGAACAGAGACACCTTTGATATCGCTTTCGCATCTCTATTTGCATCGACCATGCGTGACAATAATTCGTAGGGGTGACTTCTCTTCTAAACCTTTTAAATTACCCGAATAAAATACACATGCGACTCATTCTGTTGTTATTCTGCTTACTTTTGATTCGCACTGTATCCTCGTCTGTTCTGCCTGTTATCCGCCTTGCAAAAAAGGGAATCGGTAAACTGGGACATCGATATAGGCGGCGCGCGCGCGCGCGAACTTCGCAAACAAACTGGAAACCCAGTGAGCCGGGAAAGGGAGCGAAAAGACGAAAAGAGACGCGGGATCCTCCTCTTAAATATTCATTCCCCATTCGTTGACGGACATTTAGCACGGATCTGTCCCCGCGGGACGTTTATTACACTACGATTACGTGAATCCGCGCAATATTTCGCGACACGCTTCTCTTTTCGAAAATGTCGAAATCTCTATCTGAAAATAACATTCCGCTGAATGGATTAACGTTTTTTTATTCATCTACACTGGTTGATATTGCCATGTTGTTATTTTAATGATTAATGTTGGAAATAGGTTTAAATAAATACTCTAGTTTGTACGTTTAACTGAATTAACTTTTTATTTTATTCACGCGATCAGAAGTGATACGCTCACGAATGGACTCGTTCGGAGAGAATGAACGAACAACGAAACGAAGGATAAAGAAAACAAAAACGCCTGAGATCAAGTTCCTTTTCTCTATTGATTTTTATATATAATTTTCTAATGTTTTATATACTGAGTGAGTCCAACAAAATACGGGAATAGATTAATTTTTGACAATTCAGTTTTCTTTGAAAACCTAACAATTAAAGTTCACGCGTAGTTGTGCAAAGAATAATTAAATGAGTTTTATTGGAACATGAAGAGGACACCGTCTTAACGTGTTTAACAAAAATTCGTGTGTGTAGGTAGTTAAGAAGAACATTCACATTAAACAACAAAACAAGAGTAATACTAGAATAATAAAAAAGAATGTGATTAATTTGAACTTATCAAGAAGAAGGAGTTGGAAGGAGTTCATGAAACTATACAGTTTTCTTTTTGTCTCAATATTCCAAGAAGAAAAATGAATGTAACAGACGAAAAGCGATTTTCTGTAATTCTGTCGAAACTATTTTCAAGATTCATTATAAAAACATTAATTCCAAATCATCGTTCGTGTTAGTCGTATCAATTAAACAAGGGCGCGATCGCGGCTTCGTCGCGGCTTCGTCGCGGAATCGGCGTAGGAAATCGCCGACACAGAGGGTGAGAAGGCGAGCATAGAGGAGTAAGGGGCAAGGGAAAGGGTATCCGGTTGAGAGAGAACGAGGGTTGGGGGTGAAACAGAGACGGAGAAGGGGTCTGTAGTTATGGGAGTAGCTGGTGGAGTGGAGTAAGCATTGTAAATCAATACCCTGACGGCTGCCGGCGCTTCGAACGCGCCCCGTATTTCAGCATGCCAATACACTGGAACTATCCTCCATCGCTGCTAGATAGCGGAATATAACGCTTAATAGAGGTCGCGGAGAGAAGGGTCCCGGGGGGGGACAGCGGGAACAGGTTACGGGGTGCACCGGAGGGTGAACCCGGTATGTTAGACAGCGAGGGCTCTAGCTTTTGTGTTTCGGGATCCCTTCAAATATCGTGGATTCTTTTTATTAAGAACGATAGACAATGTGTACAACATAAATTATATTTAGTCTTTACTTATTTATTTATCTGTGTTGAGACACAAAGTTACTAACTCTGTAAACGAAGGGACGTTAAGAGCGTAAATTGTAGGTTTACCTGGTTAGGTGAAAAATTGCCACCCTTATTTACGTCGAACTAAGGACAAGTAGAAAGAGTATTCTGATCGGTACGGCGATGCACTTCAATAAATACGTAGAGGTAAAATCGTAGTAAAACTCTCGTTAAGATTTTCAGAGATTATAGGACTTTCTCAAGAATTCTCGTAAATACTTTTGTAATACATTAACAAATGATTAGTTAAGTGAATTCTCGTCCTTGAAGAATCTCCCTACGCCATTTGTCCTCCGACACTCAGATCAATCAGGCTTCGAGTCACTAATTTCGAACAAGACCGGAGAGTGCAGTGGGTGCCCGAATCTGCCACGGCCAAGAATCTGCTTTACTACGTTTGATATTACTCTGTGATCTAATTTGAATTAAAAAAAGAAAGATTTTATAGTACTTTAGCTTATGAGAAAAAAATTTCAATTACCCTAATTTTACTGACGAAGAATGGGTCATTATGTTCTTTCGGTACTGTTTCTGTTTACTTTAACTCGCGATTCACGTTCTCCGGAGAATGTTGGTATTCGAATTTCGCGAGGAACGTAACTGGAACATGGGTAGCCGGTATCTTTTCAGGAATATGAGAGGTAAAGGTTGGGGAAAATTCTTCGCCGGTCGACACATAGCTGTCCGTGTGATACGTATCGTCGAGTTCATCGCGCTCCTCCGGTTTTTCTGGAACAGCTAGAATTACCCGTCTCATTGTGCCGCGTTTTTCTTTTTCCTTTTTCATTATACCTTCAATCCGACGTCGAGTTTCGCGATGAATTAATAAATCTGCCCTGTCGCGCGTTCACGGATCACCGGAGCACGTTTTCCAATGGAAATACCTTTTTCCATTACGAAATTGGTAAACTGCGAGCAAGCTTAAGATAAAACGTGAGTCAAATCTTCTATTGAGTAAACGCTTTTTCTATCTAATTATTCTTATTTCTTTAAAAGCACTCAATTATTATTATGTCACTGGCGAGACGAGACAAAATCTGTAATTATCAAAAGGATTGCATGGCCCGTTCTAAGGAAGACAGTATGTATTCAAAACGTACAGGATTGTAATCCAGATCTTCGCAATCTCAATTGCAAATTAGATTCTGTTTAATTTTCCCACTGACGTAGTCGCAATGAGGGAACTCGAATCGAAAATTTAACTGTAATTTGAATCTTCTAAACCTAAATGTACCCCAGTTTAGGTCTATTATATCTAAAAAGTAGAACTAGTAGAGTTATTTCAAAGCTTAATATTTGACATAACTCTAGTCAGAATCTATAAGTCAATATAACCTACAAAAATCTCAAATTATATTTTAGGTCTTAAGAACCTTCAGTTCGTTCACGAAAGTAGTTAGAATTTAGTTCTCCAAGTAAGAGATGGGAACCTAAAGTCTTATTTAAGGGTTTATAAGATTCTTTTAGGATCTGAAATATTTAGTGTGTTATATAAAATTATTTTACAAACTATACGCATTTGAATCTGATATGCATCTGAAATAGAATTTTTTTTATACAGCAACAAAGCGAAAATTTGTGTTATTTGTTTACAAAAATTATTAAAGAGAAATAATAATAATTTCGCCATAAATTGGATGAACGTAAAAGTGATTCTTGATCTACAATATGAGTCAAAAAAACGTAGGTATCGTGAGGGCCTCTCAATGCACATGTCCTCAAGTGTTACCAGCCAATGGACTTTTGAGGATAAATGTTAGGTTTCATAAATATGAGTATGAACCTACAGGATCTTTTCCTAAATTCTTGAAGTAAGACTTGAGGGACTAAATTATATTTGATAAATTGTATTTCAGATCTATATCGTTTATAAGCGGACATAACGACTAGATATAGGTTCAAATTAGAGTTAAATTTACTCTTATATTCCTCTGCTCAAGATATGATTTCGACCTCCATATCCTTCTGTAGGATATATAGCTTGTAAACTAATTTAACTAATGTAATAATTTAAAAAACTATGTTAGGTTTCATAAATACTAGTATGAACCTACAGGATCTTTTCCTAACTTCTTGAAGTAAGACTTGAGGGACTAAATTATATTTTATAAACACTATTTTAGATCTATATCCTTTATAAGCGGACATAACGACTAGATATAGGTTCAAATTAGAGTTAAATTTACTCTTATATTCCTCTGCTCAAGATATGATTTCGACCTCCATATCCTTCTGTAGGATAAATAGCTCCAAAACCATAATTATTTTTTCGACTCGGGAAAATTCTAGTTGTGGGTTAACGCGGCATCTCGGAATCCCCTTCCGGAGCCAGATGCGTTGTCCAAGCGAATCTGCCAACGGCGCGCGGCTGTGGTTTTCGCCTCACCTGGATGACGATCATCGTCGCGATCATTACTACCTACTACGTAGTAGTAGGTATTATGATCCGCGGGTGAGAAAGCGGGTCGGGATGATCGGTGATTCGGGTTCGGGGATGAGCAGCAGAGCGTTGGCATCGTGAGGGCAGGTGGAGCTATTTGGAGAACAGCCCACTCGAGAGGCCACCGTTTTCCTCTCTTTCTCCGTCCACCGCATCGGTCTCTCCATCACGAAGAGAAACACGCCGTGGTACTCGCTTCTTCCTCTTTCCCTTCTGTTCGCCAACGTCTCGCTCCCTCCCGTGCTAGCCAGCGCAGCGCGAGCGAGGAGCTCCTTGCACCGAAGGAAACCCGCAAGGTTGGCAATGTTTCGACCGTCGAACGAGACCAGATGCTCCTATATATCCTTGCGGCAGCTGCGATCGTCCTCTCCCGAAGACGCACCAACCGTGCGCGCATCGCCGCGCCTGGATTACCGGATTGAAAAAGGGAACGCGGGGATAGGGATTCTCCGGTTCCGAATATCGTATGAAATTATACGAGACAGAACTTTATAAAACGCGTCCACACGTTTTCCTTTTTACTTTTCGTTTTGGAATTTTTGTAGTCATCAAGTTTTGCCGGATCGAGGGAGGTCAATAATTTGAATCTAAACTGTCCTAATTAGCTATAGAAAGCGCGCTTCTGAATTATTGTCATACCTGAATTATCGGATTGAAACAGGAAACGCGGTGTTAGGATCCTCCAATTCCGAATATTTTACGAATTTTATAAAACGCGTCCACACGAAGTTTTCCTTTTTATTTCTCTCTTTGGAATTTTCGTAGTCATCAAGTTTTGCCGGATCGAGAGAGATCAATAATTTGAATCTAAACTGTCCTAATTAGCTATAGAAAGCGTGCTCTGAATTATTATCATACTTGAATTATCGGATTGAAAAAGGGAACGCGGGGAAAGGGATTCTCCGGTTCCGAATACCGTACGAAATTATACGAGACAGAACTTTATAAAACGCGTCCACACGAAGTTTTCCTTTTTACTTCTCCCTTTGGAATTTTCGTAGTCATCAAGTTTTGCTGGATCGAGGAAGATCAATAATTTGAATCTAAACTGTTCTAATTAGCTATAGAAAGCGCGGTCCTGAATTATTGTCATACTTGAATTATCGGATTGAAACAGGAAACGCGGTGTCAGGATCCTCCAATTTCGAATATTTTACGAATTTTATAAAACGCGTCCACACGAAGTTTTCCTTTTTATTTCTCCCTTTGGAATTTTCGTAGTCATCAAGTTTTGCCGGATCGAGGAAGATCAATAATGTGAATCTAAACTGTCCTAATTAGCTATAGAAAGCGCGCTACTGAATTATTGTCATACCTGAATTATCGGATTGAAACCGGAAACGCGATGTCAGAATCGTGCAATTTTGAATAATCTACGAATTTTATAAAACGCTTCCATACTTCTGTTTCTGTTTAATTTCTCCTTTAGATATTTTATAGTCATTAAGTTTTGCTCGATCGAGAAAGATCAATAATTCGTCTTTATCAACAACATAAAAGTTCACATCTTGACTAAATTGTCGTAATTACCTGGAGAAAACTTCTCTGGTTTTCTTGGAAACTCGATAATACGTATATAAAGCGAGATCAAAAGGGAACCCTTTCTCAGGGCTCGCTGCGTTGCGAGTTTCGGAGTCAAAAGGCGGAGCGGAACAAAAAGTCAGGGAAATGGCGAAAATAAATTGGATCAGCGTGCGGCGCGAGCGGGAGCGTGCCTCTTTTTCGGATAATTACGAATTCGCCGGTTAATGAATTGAGTGCTAAACAAGTGGCGGCCTGCGAAAGCCGTAATTACACGCTCTGTCGCCGTCGAATTTCATTAAGCGGCCAGAAGGGTGGCGGAATGGGGCACGGACGGAAAAAGCTAAGTGAAAAAAGGGGAAGGGGACAATATGTATAGGCGAATGAGCGAAAGGTAATGAGCGATTCTCTGTTTAAGAAATCTGTTTAAAAAAGAAAAACAATTTTGCGTCGTTCGCCTCGTGAATAAAGTTTTGGGTTCATTGTGGTAGCTGCAAAATCGATAGACGAGCTGGACATTATTTCATTTCGTCTTGAGCACATACAACCTTCTATATCTGTTTGGTTAAATAAATATTTGATATAATAGATGACCGGTGTTATAAGATTATTATAGATCACAAATCTTATGACGTACCATTTCACAGATCACCGTGCGCTTTCTTTTTAACACGAAATCTACTATAAAAGAAGCATAGTACACACTTTCGAAACGGCATTAATAACTATAAAACACGCGGAGAACGATAACTGTAAAGCATGATAATCCTCAGAAATAACAATTTATGCATCGATTTTCTACTTTGCCAGATTATCGCGGCCGTAACCGTAACGAACGGTCCTGCCATCGCATCGCAACGATTCCACGTACAGATTCCGCGCGGGAAGACCCAATATCCTTCTGAAATATCGCCGGAACGGATCGTATTCAAACTACAAAACCGTGCTGACCCGTTTCCCGAGTTTCCACCTAAAATATTCCCGCGGTCGGTTGCATAATGAAGAAACACTGGTGGAGGAAAAGAGAGCAGCTGGACGTAACCGCGACCGAGTGCCCGTGTACCAACGGTGAAGCGATATGTATCGACCGGCTGTTTTAGAGATTTCTTCGCGAGGTCACGACAGATCGTCCATTTTCAGTGGTCCTCATCTACAGACTTTGGCCACGGGTCCATGAATAAAAAATGTGCTGTCCCTCGATAGATTGAAATGAATTTTTCATTCGGTTAAAAAATGTTTAATTAAACCCGTTATTCTATCCTGCATAAGTTGATTTTTCATACATGATTCAGGATAAATGCGGAACTGAAAATCAGAGAAGAATATAGAATAGAAGAATTTGTCTATTCGTTTTAGAGATTTCTTCGCAAATCGTCCATTTTCAATGGTTCTTATCTACAGATTTCGGTCGCCATCCATGAATAAAAAATGTAGTGTCCCTCATATAAGACTATCTTTATAATTTCTATTGATTGAGATAAATTATTCATAGGGTTAAAAAATGTTTAATTAAACTCATTATTTTATCCTGCATAAGTTGATTGTTCATACATGATTCAGGATAAATGCGGAACTGAAAATCAGAGGAAATATAGAATAGAAGAATTTGTCTAATCTTCATCGGCTATTTTATAGATTTCTTCGCAAATCGTCCATTTTCAATGGTTCTTATCTACAGATTTCGGTCGCCATTCATGAATAAAAAATGTAGTGTCCCTCATATAAGACTATCTTTATAATTTCTATTGATTGAGATAAATTATTCATAGGGTTAAAAAATGTTTAATTAAACTCATTATTTTATCCTGTGCAAGTTGATTATTCATACATAATTCAGGATAAATGCATCGAGGAACCGAAAGTATAGGTATAGAATAGAAACATTTATCTACTCTTCATAATTGATCGCATCTGCAGTCATGCAGTGCAGCACAGAAAAAGGGCGTCATAAGTTACTGACAATTTTCCTGTGGCGAGTATGTCCGTTAGTCTTGAATTATAAATTAGGAATACATTTCCTCTTATCCCGGGTTTATGGTCTGCAGCGAGGAAAGCGATGAAAATAGATAGAGAAAGGATGCGGCAAAGGGGCGTACATACAAATTCAATGGAACGTTGAATAGGAAGAAACTCGAAGGAAGTTGTCGGATGAGGATGTATAATCATTTGCTGTAGCCGTCGTTCGCGATGAGTTTGCAACTCGTTACTTTCCTGACATTTACTAGTCTTTTCACATTCCGACCTTTGACATTTCATTTATCGCTTCATTTCGTTCCCAGCTTGAAAAAAATATTTCGGCTCTAGACTTGTGTCGTGAACCCCGACTATTTACCGTATTTAAACACGTTTTAATCCCTTCGGTATAGAACATGAATTTTTCAATTTTATTTCCATTCAGTGCACGTACTGTTACATAATAAAGATCGATGTTTATCGGGCAATAAATAAATTCTATGATAACGTCTGTGGATTCCGTTATCGATAACGATACACGTCTCCATCGATTCGTCGAATGGAAGTTTACAAGTGAAATAAATAATGATTGATGGTTCAATCAATTTCTCGATCATGCCATTGTCGAAGTCACTCGATACTTCAGTTAACTCGATAAACTTCGACTCTCTCGCGCTTAGAACTGCGTTCGCGTTCAGACACATCCATTTTTAAGCGAGGACACGAATATTATTTATTAAAGACAATTGTTACTTCGCATTTCCTTTTGTGTCTACCTTTTTAAACTGTCCGCTAATTACCATTCGTCGGAAGTAGCCCCAAGAGTCCTCGCAGGCTTATTTCCTACGAGCACGCGATTCCAGCGTCAGCTTTGGGTTACAACGTGGAAAACGATTATCAGGGACCACGGACTGTGGTTGGGGCGGAACGACGTCTTTTAATTCCGAGGATCGATCTCTTCTCCTTCGGTAGTAAAAAGAATTAGCCTGCTAACTCATCCGCGGTTCTTTCCTTTTGGGAATATCTTTCTTTAGAACCCTCTATCTTCACTTCAAGTTTCTTTATTCCGTACCACGTTTCACGTTTTCAGACTGAATCTTAATCGATTAGAATTCCGATTCTCATCCATACTAAATATCTTTCGTGTCAGACGTGCAATTATCGTCGAAATTAATCGATTTGGAACAAATTCTTTCTAATTCTAATCCCAGCGAATGCACTTCTCGTTAACGAGTTAAACTTCTCCAAGAGACACAACTGCGACTATCTCCGAGAAATTATCTCTCAGTATGTCGTGTCGTCGGTGCAAAAAACGCGGCTGGGACTAATTAAGCAAACCGATACAGCTGCGACACGGCCAATCGGATTAACGTGCGGACGCGGGAGACAATCGGTAGGAGATAGTTACGGGCCGACGATCCTGATCGCGGGGACGAAACAATTAAGATCGCGAATTCGCGGGACCGTCGAGGTAAAGGAGAGAGGCCACCCTTTAATCTCCTTTCATGCGTGACTTTTGGTCGATTGTGCAACAGGTGGTGGGCTTGACCTTCGGTCCCGGTTACGTTCAACGCGGAATTCGAAAGTCCCCCCGTTTCCTTCGCCCGTACAAGATTTTGTTTCGTTCAATTTCCGTGTATAGCTCCTTCAAGAATTTAGCGAGGACGAGAATTTTCCTGGGAATTCGCTGTGCTGTACTACCTTCTGCCACATAAATGGTCAATTAGTTTGTACACTTATATCAGACGATCTTAAAAATTGTTATCCCCAAGTGCAACGAGCAATTTTGTACCTAAGTGGTTCTTGTATGATGCATTAGTTGCACTAATAGGACGTTTCTTAGTAAAAAAAAAAACAGATTTTTGGAGTCGATAAGAAATAGCAAGAATAACTTCCTATCGGTAAGATGTTTCATGTGAAAGTACGCTAACTTCTGGGATTTCTTGATAACTTATCACTATTTATTGTCCGCTATTTTTATTTGATAAACCGTAAGATATACCCGTTAAGCGATTCACAATACGTTGAGATAATGTCCAAAAATGATGAACTGCACTAATATACAATACACACGTTTGTCGATCTTGTTTCTTTAATTATTTAAGGACGTAAATTCCATTGTCAAAATCGGAAAACATAGATTATTATCTGAACTAGCTGAGCGTACTAACTGTTGACTGATGTCGCAATCGGTCGGCGTTGCGTCACCGCGCATAATCGCCGTCCACGAGGAGGGTATATTATTCGCTGTTTTAGCCGCGTGGCCAATAATCACGAGCCACGGCCGCCAACGTCGTAGACGACGTAGCTTTCCAGGAAACCATTACGATACTATACCGGTCAGCTTCGCGTAAATTGCCATACCGGTGCGGTGTGTTCCCGGCTCCGACCGCCGATCGATCCTATCGTATATACACAGCCTCACTCTCATCTCGTCTACAGATAAACGAAGACGTACAATTTAGAGAACTCGATACCAATCTTCGCCTATACTTCATTCTTCAAACATTAATTAAATCGATTTCACGTAAAAGAGATGAATCAGGATCGGATTTTTATTTAAACTATTCAGATTTCTGTTGGAAAAGAAATTGCAAGGGGGACGTTGTTTCTCAATTATATCAATGAATACTCGTATAAGGTTTGACAGATAAATGATCTCAGAGCGGTTAAATGCGCTTCACGATATTGTTTATTAATAACCGACAATGAGCTTATGGTTCTTATTATTCGAAGACCGAATTCACGTGAAAGAGAATCAGAGGATCGGGTTTTTATTTAAACTATTCAGATTTCTTTTGAAAAGAAATTGCAAGGAGGACGTTGTTTCTCAACGATACCAATGAATACTCGTATAAGGTTTGACAGATAAATGATCTCAGCGCTGTTAAATGCGCTTCACGATATTGTTATTGATAACCAACGACGAGCTTATGGTTCTTATTATTCGAAGAGCGTGACCAAATTCCACGTCCGATCGGATTCGCACGAATCCAGCCACAGGTATCGACGCGTCGAATCGGTCAGATTCCTCCAGGCTATTCGCACAGCCCAGAAGAGGAGGTAACCGTGGGGCTCTAGCGGCGGGACAGAGGCGAGAGAAAGATAGTAGGGCCGCGAGTAGAGAGAAATGAGTAGAGTGGAAAGCGAGCGAGTACGGCTACGGTCGTTAGTCAAAGAGACGACTCCGGCGTTGATTTACGGCTTACTAAATAGACGGGTCTCTCTGCGCGGGCAACCGATGCTCTCGCTCGCCACTCGGGAATGCAAAAGAGGACAAGGCGGAAAGACGCGCGCGGAAAGTAAGTAAGTATCTAGATGGAAGAAGGCCGCGGGCCCGCCGCGCCGGCTGAAATAAGGATGCCGCGAATCCTCCCCTCTGGGCCAGACGAACATGTACCAGGAAGGAATTGGTAGAGCAGAGAATTATGGACCGATTGGTTAACGTGTTTCCTGGCTTTATATATACGATTCTTTCCTAAGTCCTAAAGACATGCTTGTAATTGAATTGTACATACGTTTTATGCAATACGTTTTTAATCAGTAGAACAAGAATGTTCAGATTTTGATATACAGTGACTCCCATTAATATCCGGACACACTTCAAAACGGAATAAGTTCTTTAATATGGAGCCAACTAACTTAATTTTTTGTGGGCTTTTAAAAGGCTTAGTTTACTATGTAATGTGTAACAAACAATTAAAATAAATTACTATTTGTCAAAATCTCGAAGAAAAAAGAAAAGATCATGATGTTAAACTTTTTTGTTAGAGGCTCTAGCAAAAATTTGAAACATCCCGTTTGTAGATCTAAAAGTGTTATATGAATGTGTAAAGTTTCATAAAAATCCATGAAACCATAAAAGAGTTAGACATATCGAAACATGTAAAAATTCTTCAATTTATCCCAGTCGTAGATTGAAAGTCGTGGAGAACTGCGATTTTTTCAATTTCTAATCGCTTCTAGCGCATAGCAATATTGATCGACTTTTATGAAACTTTGTACATGCATATAACTTACTTAGATCTGCAAACGAGACAATTCCAATTTTTATTCCAGACCCTAATAAAAAAGTTAAAATCCATGTCGTTTACTATTTTCCTCGCGATTTCAATGAACACCAAGTTTTTTTAATTCGTTGTTAGACATTCTATAGTAAATTAAGCTCTCTAAAATTCCACAGAAGATAAAGTTCATTGATCCAATACTAAAAATCTTATACCGTTTCAAAATGTATCCGAATATTAATGGAAGTCATGATAATCATTCATTCAAACATTCAAATGTCATTCAATTGTCAAATTTCATTCAAGATAAACATTCGAAATGAGGGTAAAAGAGGATATTGAATTTGATAGAAAATTGGGAGCCTTTCACTAGATTTTATATCAATATAAAGTAACGGTTGAACAAGCCGGTAGTTTTTCGAACCTCCGGGGAAGTTCAGAAAGGAGAGTCAACTTCATGGTCGGTTGGAAAACTCTTCGGAGCTCGGAGAAGAAGCGTAGAGCTGTTTACTCTGGGTCCCGCGAACCGCGGCGCAATTTCAACGAGCACGAAGAGACACGCAATCGTCACGGTTCTTCTTGATACCGGATTTAAAGGCCTTATGCTTGGTTTTCACGAGTCTCCGGTGTCGCTGCGTAATCCTATCCCGGGACACATCTAGCCAGCATAATGTCGCTCGACCGGTAGCGCGAGCAGCGGCAGGCGTTCCTCTCGCGACGTTTTAATGCGCCTCGCCTTTAATAACTAGATTGCTCCGTTTGGCTCGACGATTTCTAACAGGATTCGATCATCGAGATTCGTACGTGACGCGTTGGATCATTTTTGGGAATCTCACGGATCGTTCTAATACTTCCTTTTCCCATGGAACAACGCGAAACACGTCGGCTTCCACGAAATGAAACGAACGGCCGGAACAATTATTTACGGCACCCAGAAAGAACATTTCACCGTGGCCTCTTCTTCTCTTTCCTGCTTTCCTTATTTTTCTCCGACGCGGATCGCGGATCGCGCGAGAGAGAAAGAGAGAGAGAGATAGGGAGAGGGAGAAATATGGAGCGGGAGTCCCTGTTGGTAGAGCGGGCTGTGGATTCATTCGGTCGGTTTTTGCACAACTCGTCGCTTCAGTAACCCTCTTCTCCTTCTTTCTTCAGACCCTCTTCCTGAGACAAGCCTCTCAGCCGGTCATTGATTCGACGTAGATCTCGAGATCGGATCCTCTCGTGCGAAGCATCCTTTGAGTCTTCATTGAAATGCCTTCTCCTCCCCCCGTCCTCCTCGATCTCCTCCCCGTCTCCCGTTCGCGTGCGTTTTTCCTTCCTTTTTGCCTCTTCTCCGCTCCTTTTTCCCCTCTCCCCGATAATTCTCGTTTAGCGAGCACGCTCCGCGCCGCAGAAAAACGCGATAATTGAATCGGTCGTTTTAGGAAGCATCACGAGTCCAATTTTCGCGAAATTCACTTCTTTTTTTTTTTCCTCGCGGTGGCCTCCGCCCGGAGATCTGCTCGCGTTTCTTCGCCGTCGTCGCGGTGCCGACGAAAAAGAGTCGTCGGCATTTCTCGCTCGGCCGCGAGCCCGAGCCCGACGTCTTTCAACGCTTTTTACAAAGGTTTGCAGCTACCCGAAGAACGAAACGCAAACATCGCGTTATTTTTAATCTGGCCGCCTATTATTGGCTCGTAAACGGCGGCCATTTTTACGGCGGTACTTAGAAATCGAGACACCTCTTTACTCTGTCTAAATTTATACGGCGCGCAGCTTCCCTCTTCCTCGCTCACACCTTTCAGCTTTCAGTCGGTACGCAATTTTAATCATAGGTACAGAATGTCTCCCTTATACGACGATCTCGATTATTCCCTCAAAGTTTTGCTGATTTATGCCGCAGAAGAACATCAAATATTAAAACACGTTTACATCGAATAAAGACGCTCGTTGTCGTNTTCAGTCGGTACGCAATTTTAATCATAGGTACAGAATGTCTCCCTTATACGACGATCTCGATTATTCCCTCAAAGTTTTGCTGATTTATGCCGCAGAAGAACATCAAATATTAAAACACGTTTACATCGAATAAAGACGCTCGTTGTCGTTTAATTCTAACGTTTGCTAAGCGTCGACGTGTAAAATAAGGATTTACGTGTTTTCCGTCGCCGGAAATAACTTCTCACTATTTAGGTATATCGCATCGAGAACGAGACAGCTCGGCCGAGGGAAAGTTCGTAGAAAGAAGGAGAAACACGGTGAGCAAGCTGCAGCATCGGCGCGTGTCATAGAAGCCAGCTGTCCGCCGTCGCCGCACGTGAAAGGAAAAAGGAGGGAAAACGGTCCCTGGGGAGGGTGGCGGGAACCTCGCCCGGATACACCGCGTATAATGGCCCGAAATGGCCAAATTATAGAGAGAATCCCGAGTACGCCGACCCTATTATGTGAGCCCACGCCACGGAGATCCGTATATATACACACAAGCGGCTGCATAGGATCCAATGATTCTTATTAAATCGTTGTATTTTAACTCGTTCCGCCACGAGGATGCTCGTCGAGTCTATTGGATCCTCGTGCGTCGACTAATATATTTTGAGTGGTATAGAAGACGTCGGGCCGAGAGATCAAGGTGTTCCGTGCCAAGGGTTTTGATTATGGGGAGACAGACAAGGTGTAGGAAATTACTGGTTTCGTGGCAGATCATTTTCTAATTCGACAGTGTGTTTATGAAAAATTAATTAAGCGAGCTTATTTACAAACTTATGCAAATCGTCGTGTAATAGATCTCGCAGTTTTCAATATTTCGAAACATTCCTCGAGACTGTCGCAAGGAACTCGATAACGAAACAAATTGTACTGGAGAACACGCGTCACCGTTCCTCGAGCTGCCATTGAAAAAACGTTATAGAGAAAAAGCGAGGATCGTAAACGTTTGCGTTGCAAAAGCGGCACGCCTTGAGGAGAGGAGGCACACCGACACACCTGACTGACTCACTGGCCGTCCATGCACGACGGAACCGAGAATCCGCGATCCCTTTATTCCCTCATCTGGGGTGGAACAACATCCCCGCTTGGTTTCTGGCCTCGAGAACAAAAACGTGCTTCAGTATCTCGTTTCTTTTTCTACGTTTCACCCCGAAATTTGCACGCAATATAATAATACAGATGACAGACAGACTNATCGAATAAAGACGCTCGTTGTCGTTTAATTCTAACGTTTGCTAAGCGTCGACGTGTAAAATAAGGATTTACGTCTTTCCCGTCGCCGGAAATAACTTCTTACTATTTAGGTATATCGCATCGAANGTGGGTTAGTTAGTTAGTCAGTGAAACTGGAGAAATTGGCGAGAGAACGAGTAAAGATTGGGAATCCAACGATAGCATACATATTTGTACCTTTATACATTAATTACCGTTTAGTAACAGATTTTAAAATAAAATCTTTAATATATTAATATCTCATCATTAAGGTATCCAAATGACTTAAACTTTTTTTTTAGGTATCCTAGTATACTGTTATAGACTATCAAATTTTTTTTTTGAGATCTATCTGTTAATTCCTTAACCGGACGAACCTCCTTAACAAAAACGAAAATATCAAATTAATTAACATTCTTTAATAACAAATCTTAATCTTTCCTCTGATATCAATATTTATTTTTTCGCGTCTGAATCGAAATCGAGACTCTGCAGTTGTTCAAGCGAACAAATTCCTCTCGCACGTCAACGGTGATTCGATTGCGTGGTGCGTAACGGGCACGAAATAAATCAGCGATAGTAACACCGCTGTCGGAATAATAATGCGGGACGCACGGTTAGAACGTTGGCTAGAGAGATAGATATATACTATAGTGGCACGTAGTAGGTATCCTCGAGGTCGATTTTGCCGTGACACGCTCACACGGAGAAGCGATAAGACCGGCACAATGGCCACGATGACGTAGCACAAAACGATTTCACCCGGTTCGGGTTCTTAATCTCCACCGAGGCAGCTTTTCCGCCACCAAGTGCGCAGCTTCCCTGCCCAATCTCCCGCGCGCTGTTCTCCTTTTTTTACCTCTTCCTCCGTGCTTTCTTTCTCGCGAATGCCGCTGGCAACCGCTAATTAGACACATGCCCGTCCATTGTGCTTATGAGAACCGTGCGATGACGCAGCGGGATTCGGTTCGGGCCGCGGAGAAGAAAGCCAGAACTGGAAACGATTCATCTCTTTTTAGATCCAATCCTGATTTCGCAATATTTTTAATCGGTCATATATCGTGCTCAATAAAATTACGGTAATTAAAACGAGACTCGACGTACCGGCTCCTCGTTATCGGTAAGAAATTTAAAAAAACTGGACGCGTGGAGCTGCGACGTCTGACATTTCCCAATTCGATTTATTCTTATTTATACTGATAACGTCGCGATAGTAGGAGAAGAGTTATTTAAATGTCTCGTCGGATGCTTTATTCGTCTTTGTGCGTTTTAGCTCATCCGCGACGAAGAAGGAAGCGTAATCGAGGATGGTTGATGGCGCGTGACGGAGTGACGTCATAATCCTAGCTGCGACTGCAACCATCGCGCCGTACCGATCTACTCTCGGATGGGATGTAACGGTTCACCGTTCCCGTTTCCCGTTCGGTCCTCTCGCCGTCTCTCCATTCTTAATTTATTCTACTTGTCTCTCAAAATTACCATTTCACTTCTTTATCGCGGCGAAAATTATTTTTCTCGGTTAAGGAGGTTCATCCGGTTAAGGAATTAACAGATAGATCTCAAAAAAAAAATTTGATAGTCGATAATAGTACACCAGGATACCTGNAAAAATTTGATAGTCTATAACAGTATACTAGGATACCTAAAAAAAAAGTTTAAGTCATTTGGATACCTTAATGATGAGATATTAATATATTAAAGATTTTATTTTAAAATCTGTTACTAAACGGTAATTAATGTATAAAGGTACAAATATGTATGCTATCGTTGGATTCCCAATCTTTACTCGTTCTCTCGCCAATTTCTCCAGTTTCACTGACTAACTAACTAACCCACACTCTCAGTCGCTCACTCCCTTTTATACCTCTCTGTCTCTCTTCCTACCATTCGTCACACTCTCGCATACAGCATCCGCTCTTTCCATTCGCGCCCATTACAAAATCTATAACAAATATAAATATTTTTTACAATTTTACATGTAGTCATATGGAAAAGAGTGATTTCCTAGACTTCTATCGCTAATTTATTAGATATTGACAGACAGTTTTGAATGAAACTTATGTCATATTAAAGAGAAACATTTAACGAATATTTTAATTGCAAATTTAGGTAGATTGGGTGACTATGAATCGAGAAATATATAAACACAACAAACAAAATCTGCATCTTTCAGCAGTAGATTACCTCCGTTATTAACATGAACACTAGTCAAGCGAGCTCCCCTTATCTATAACTTGCATTTGACTTACTATGTACCAGATGAACCTCCTTAATCGTTCGCGAAATTTATTTTAAATCGTCGCGCGAATCATTCCTTTATTAATTATCATCGGGTCCTGAAATTCTCGAGACAATGAACGCGAAGACGTTCGTCGTCCGTTCCCTTCCCCCTTCGATCTCGATGGAACGCGAAGGCAGAGGAGAAAACGTGGCCGCGTCGCCGCGTGGAAGAAGCTGACAGGGCTGTGGGTTCTTTCTAAAAGGATACGTTGGGCCAAGGGCAAGGATCAACGGGAGAGCATTTAGCTAAGCATGCGACTAGTTTTTGTCGCGTAACTGCGAAAGGAAGCAACCGGCGCGGCAGCAGGAACAGAGGTGGAAGAGAAGGCAGAGATAGTTCGCCGCCAGGTGGCAAGTACGCTCTTGAAACCTGGCGTACGTGCTGAAGATCTTCCCGAGATACGCGGGCTTTAACAAGGTCAGGAGGACCACGGATTTATAGCATGAAAGCTCTTTTTCAGACCGTAGTTACGTATGCTTCCCTCGCATCCTTGTAATGGGCCACGGTTCCCCGTTTGATGGAGACTAATTGCCTCGGAAATTGTGATTTCGAGTTCGTTCAACTTTGCACTTCGCGCACGGATACGGTTTTAAATCGCGCTTGCACAAGAAATCGACTCCGGCGAGGAACGGAATTCTCCCGTCTAATTTTCAACTACTACTAAAATTCTCTCGATTTGCGCCGGACAACATCGCAAGCTAATACTCGTTTTCGCGTTTATTACTCCTAATTGATGTTGGCGTTGGCGAAATGATACACACTCGTCGGAGTAGAAATTTTATACGTCTACAATCAATAGTTTTACAGCCCGACCTAGTTTGCACGGGCGAGTTTGCAGCGTTATGGTGCGCACCGGGAAAGAATAAACGCGGTTATGGTTCTGCATGAAATTACGCGCGGTCGAACGGCTCGTTTTACCGGTGTACGTGTGTATATACTGCGCTAGGATAACGGCGGAGACTAGGAGCCGGCATTACAGTGGCCGTCTGCTCGTAAATTCGCCTGATTCGCCGTCACAATTTTCCAGGGACGTTAATCGTCCCCGCTACGTCGACGCTGAAATATCGCGTTCGTCGCGCAAACAAGGGTGGTACAATGTTGCGTGTTCCGCTCGCGAGATCCATTCGTCAAAGATCAACCCGGGACCCGAGACCTCTGTTGATTCCTTTAATTTACGATTTGCAATCGTCCAACAAATTATCGTTTAAACGTCTTTGCCGTTTCGGAAAAATACGTACACGCAACCTCAAAACTGAGGAACTGTGTCTACTATTTCTTGAATGAAATGGATAAAACTAGTATCATGTATTTCTAAATATGTATTAAAAATGAATGAAAAACGTGTTGCCATTTGGGAAAAATACGTACACGCAACCTCAAAACTGAGGGACTGTGTCTACCATTTCTTGAATGAAATAGTTAAAACTAGCATCATGCATTTCTAAATATGTATTAAAAATGAATGAAAAACGTGTTGCCATTTGCGAAAAATACGTACATGCAACCTCAAAACTGAGGGACTGTGTCTACTATTTCTTGAGCGAAATAATAGATAAAATTAGCACCACGTGTCTATATACAGTGACTTCCACTAATATTCGGACACATTTTGAAACGGTATAAGATTTTTAGTATTGGATCAAAGAACTTTATCTTCTGTGGAATTTTAGAGCTTAATTTACTATAGAATGTCTAACAATGAATTAAAAAAACTTGGTATTCATTGAAATCGCGAGGAAAATAGTAAAGGACATGGTTTTTAAATTTTTTATTAGGGTCTGGAATAAAAATTGGAATTGTCTCGTTTGCAGATCTAAGTAAGTTATATGCATGTTCAAAGTTTCATAAAAGTCGATCAATATTGCTCTGCGCTAGAAGCGATTAGAAATTGAAAAAATCGCAGTTCTCCAGGACTTTCATTGAAGAATATTTACATGTTTCGATATGTCTAACTCTTTTATGATTTCATGGATTTTTATAAAAATTTATACATTCATACAATACTTTTAGATCTACAAACGGGATGTTTCAAATTTTTGCTAGAGCCTCTAACAAAAAAGTTTAACATCATGATCTTTTCTTTTTTCTTCGAGGTTTTGACGAATAGTAATTTATTTTAATTGTTTGTTACACATTACATAGTAAATTAAGCCTTTTAAAAGTCCACAAAAAATTAAGTTAGTTGGCTCCATTTTAAAGAACTTATTCCGTTTTAAAGTGTGTCCGAATATTAATGGGAATCATTGTACATCAAAATCTGGACATTCTTGTTTATTACTGATTAAAAGCGCATTGTATAAAATGGTGTATAAATATGTATTAAAAATGAGTGAAAAACTTGTTATTTAAAATGTTCGGGATACAATTTCTTGTTGGTGTAACGCGGTTTGAGTAATAAAGACGTTGGTCGGAATGAAACGCGGGAAGAATCGGCGCAGCGCGTTGCCGATGGAGAGGAAAATGCAAAAAGTCAAGAGAATGCAGTTAAATTGCAGGAGGGAAGAATTAAGAGTAGCGGCGGCGGCGGCGGCCGTGTGTCCGTCCTCTGACAGGGTGCAAACGATTTCAAGGGTCGTTACCGTTCGAGGTCCGCGGCTGAGGCTGTAGCGAAGGCGAAGGACACCACATGGGCCGCGTGCCTCCGTCTTTCTCGGCTCGTTATTCCGGTCAGGGACCACCTCCTGGCGTGGCGGCGGTCCTCATTGTAGGACAAGTAGTCGACGACTCTCTTTTACCTCGAAGGGTCGGGAAAAGCAACACCGACAACGCCGAAGGTCGTTATGAAGCGAAACGACCAGGCGCCTACCGATCCTCTCCTCTCCTCTCTCTCTTTCTCTCTCTCGCTCGCTCGCGCGCGTTTCCTCTGTCTCTCTCCCGCGAGCGATTGTGTGTCCGGTGGTCGGATCTCTCGCTGGGATACCTTCGGTTTACTCCCGTGTCCAGTTCGCGTCCATTTCGTCTAATCTCACCCTCGACGGTTCCCGTCTCTCTTTGTGACCGTTGCGACTCGCAGTCTCCCGCGAGGATTTTTTGCCACGGCTGTATTCTCGTGGAATTTTCGGCCCCGAGGGACGCGGATGGAGTTGTCCGGGTTTTCTGCGATTTTCGGGCTCGCTCTCCTTTTCCAACAGATCGCCGTATTGTTCTTCTGGTTTGTACAATTTTCTGGCTGTAAGTTTCCTCTGTATTTTATGGGTAACTTGTGTTAGTTGAAGAGTAGCTAACTTTTTGCTTCGCAGAAGCACGGCTTGAAAATTTGCCAAAATGTAGTTTCGGTGATTTTACCAGGATACTTATCTCGATTACTTGTATCTTAGTTATATAATTGTGTACTTCGTATTTCTAAATGCCTTCGCGTTACGATTCGGTAGCCCGGAGCTAACCGCAATTCCCCGCTCTCTCTCTTCTCTTTCCTTCTCGCTCTCTCGCAGTTGCTGTTAGCTGTAGACGAATTTCAACGTTGTAGGTACACGCGGTTAGCATGTTGTAAACTGTCACGATAATAGCGAACGTGCTTATTAAGAATTCTGCAAGATTTATGAACAGCGTAAGTGGAGCAACGTGGTTTCTTGTCCAACACGATTGCTCGTTCTCTGACATTAACGTCCAGTTACGATTTTACAAAAACTTATTTAATTTTCATGAAATGCAAATGTTTTACTGTACGGAGACATGAGCAATTCTAAATTGTCTTTAACCCCTTCCCGTACCATTTAGCTCGGGAAACTTCGAGCCTTGTCCATTCTTAAGTAGTTTTCCTCCGTTTTTTATATGTACAACAAACTTTGCACATTCTGGACATGAGATTACAACCACGAGTCTGATTTCTGAGTATTTCGGTGGATGAATCGAACGAACATCTTTAGATGGCCTCGATTCATCTATACGCTTAATGTCGTAATTATATATATATTACATATTATTGATTAGTTGGATTAGAGATTCGCGCTATACTTTGACATATATCTAGTACAAAATTATAATCACGAATCAGACTCGTTAAAATACGGCAAGGCGTTAACTAACGCGCAATTTCCTGTGAACGTTCTTGCAAAATGGATGTTCGCAGTTATAAAAGGGAGGAAGCAGATAAAAGCTGTAAAACTGTAATCACTCAACCTCTGTTCCTAATTATGGCAGCAAGCTCAGTTGCAAGGTTGCTCCGTGGCCTTTTCTACCTTCCGTCCGCTGCCACTACGTTCTCTTTCGTCTTTCTTCCGCTTTCTCTCTTTTTCGCTCTCTCTGCTCTATCCTCTTTGGCCGGCGAGCTTGAGCTGCCCTTCGACGCGGCCACTACTGAGAACGACGCGCTGAGATTTATGCCTCCCGCCATGTTGATCCTTTCTCCATTCAACTTTACGAGTCTTTAACCCCTTTGGATTTTGTATTGCTTCGTCATAGAACGATCGACTGACTTCACGCTGTATCGATCCGTTTCCTCGGGAAAAGTGTCCATAAATTTCCTTCGAAATAAATTTTTTCCATCAAGACTGTCATCAATTTTTATTAAAGTTCACGCGTAAAAGTATAGGTGCATAAAAATGTAATTGATATACGATATTTATCTTTATTCTGTCGAAACTCTCATTAACTTTGCCAATTAATGATACAAGCTCGTATCTGCGATTGCAGACGGATTTTTCTCACTGACTGAATAAACAGATTGATAAGATTCTCGAATGTGGCAAGTGTCGGCGACAGCGTGGCAAGCAACAGTTTGCCGGCGATAAATCACAATCCTGGAGCGTGACGAGCGAGCAACTATCGGTTCTAGAAACGGTACTTGGATTGATTCGTGCGTCGCGAATCACCGCGGTGTCATCGACATTTGCCGCTGCGAAATCGTGCGTTCGGTTTTATACCACGTGGGTTTACAACCGAGAACGAAAACTTCCGTCTACACGGTTTAATTGTAATCTGGGATTCACTGATCCTGTCACCAGAATTTGCTCACTTATTGTTGGAAATGGGTTTAAATAAATACTCTAGTTTATACGTTTAACTGAATTAACTTTTATTTTATTCATGCGATCAGAAGTGACACGCTCACGAATGGACTCGTTCGGAGAAAATGAACGAGAAGAACAAAGAAACGAAAAATAAAGGAAACAAAAACGCCTGAGATCAAGTTCCTTTTCTCTATTAATTTTTATATATAATTTTCTAATGTTTTGAGTGAGTCCAACAAAATACGGGAATAAATTAATTTTTGACAATTCAGTTTTCTTTGAAAATTTAACACTTATGAATGATTTTGCTCCTTATGTGGACATTTACACTGGTTCACCCCATCAATTTAAGAAGAAACTTCTACACTGGCTCAGGGACAGTCTCTGTACCTTGATTTGTGCATTATCTATATTCTTATTTTTACATTTATTTTCATTGTTTTTTTATCTTATTTTATTTTATTCTTTTTGCCTCTTAGTTACATTGTTATAATTATACATTCTTGCTTTGTGTTTGTTTATTGCGTGAACTTTTATTTGGATGTAAAAGATATTATTCTGTTTTGTTTTTCTCTGAGCGATATATGTAATAATATTACATGGTGATTGTCAACCAGCCTTTGTCGCATTTGTACTTTGGGTATTATTGCCCGTATTTTATTATGAATAAATAAATTGTTGACTATTAGTCTCCCCATTTGTAGCATTTTTTAAAAGTCTAGTTTCCTATTTGCCTCGTTTTAACATCAGTCAATTTTTTTTATTACAGAAAGAAATATATGAATGTATTTCAATTGTTCTAAAAATAAGAAGATTTCTATAACGTCTAGTTTCCTATTTGCCTCGTTTTGAGATCAGTCAATGTTTTTATTACAAAAAGAAATATATGAATGTATTTCAATTGTTCTAAGAATAAGAAGATTTCTATAACGACTTAATCCTCGTTTTCAATCGTATCAATCACGTTTCGCCTGACGTAAAAATATTTTCAAAGCACCAGTTGCGGGCGATCGTTTACTCCGACAGTATAGCCAGCACAACCATTGGAATAAAAAACAACTCCGGAAGAATAGGTGCAGCCGAGGTTCAGTCGCGCGAACGGAAGAACCCAATGCGTTCCATTTCCAATAAAAACGATATATATATAGTATATGAAAATCGGAAGAGAGAAAGCCGCGGACCGACAAAAAAATACGTGTCGAAGCTCATGTATTCGTGGTGAAAAAAACCAGAGGGCTTTAGGAAAAAAAAAGGAAGCGCGAACACTTTCATAGAGCCGCGAGGAACCGCGAGTCGATGCGAGGGAAAAACGGGCGATGCAGTGGGTTGTACGTTGAGGAAAGAGATGGACTGTCGAGGCTCCTCGTTCAGAGTCAGCGGTATTCGGGACTGAAGCGCGAGGGAGACGGACGGTTCCAGCCGGGACGCGATAGAGAGAGACGACGTTGGCATCTCTCTCGGATCTCCCTTGCGACGAAGGGAACCGGCCGGACCGGGAGTGGAACTCCACGGGTGCGACCCTCGTTTCTGAACGGAACGAGTTCGCTGGAACGAGGATAGTAGCTCCGCGAGGGTGTCGAAGTGACGCCGCAAGGCCATGGGAGAAGAAACCCGGCGCGCGTCGAAACGCGACAGACGATCAACGACTTCTGCTGTTTTCATTTCCAAATGGCATTTTTGAATAAATTTAACGATCGTTTTCGAATTTGATTAACAATCGTTCGAATAAGCGGGCGAAACGTGAAAATATATCAGAACTGGGTTGAGGTACCATTAAATAAATGAAAAGTCGTTTGAAATGAAAGATCCTAACGTGGAACCGTGAAATAGAATTGGTAAATGATTAACGTTCGGGGATGAACTACTCTTCGACGTTTGGGAATATGTACATTAATTAGAATGAGGTCTGATATTTCAGACATTAATTTAATTCAATGAAGTATAGATCGCGGTCACGATTTGGAAACAAGATAAAAAATTATATTTGCGGGAAAAGGGTATTACTTGTGATATAAATAGATAGACTGGTCAGAGTTTCGTCTTCCGTCACCCTATAACAAAATCGCTTTCGAAGAAGACCGATAGGGACTTTAATGCTCCCTGAAAAATTCCGCTCGTTCTGCTCGTTCCCCAGTGGTTCTGGTCGCTGTACGTGCGAGTCTCGCGATCCTAGGACCCGATAAACGATCCCCTGTCCCTTCTGACAGGCCCCTCCTGGGCCAGAACGATCCCTCACGCGCTCATCGTGCCTCCTCCACGACCTCACCGCACACCCATGAAACGCTCAGACCTACGCTCCCATCTTCCTCTCGCCTTTTCTCTCCTACAACATCGTCTTTCACTCTTCCCGGCCGCCTCCGTTTCGCGCTTGACTTGCACTCTGCGCTTTCTCTATCTTTTTATTCCTTCATTTTGCACGGCGTTAGAACGCAACACTGCATTTTGAATAATTAAGGAGGTTCATCCGGTTAAGGAATTAATAGATAGATCTCCAATAAAAAATTTTGATAGTCTGTAACAGTATACCAGGATACCTAAAAAATATGTGTAAGTCATTTGGATACCTTAACCCCTTGGGTACATTTTGACGTTTGAGACACGTCATTTTAGTTTTATTTTGTTGTTATTAATTTATTTTTGTTTTGCAATTCTAATTACTTGAAGACATCTTAATACTACATATGTCACCAATATTTTAGAAATAAATAAATTCTTACGTAAAATGTACTGCTTTTACATACAACTCCAAGCAACCAAAAATTATATCCGTTCCACATGCAAATATTTTCTCAAATAAATTCGTACCCAAAGGGTTAATGATGAGATACTAATATAAATATTTTGTACAATTTTACATGTAGTCAGATGGAAAAGAGTGATTTCCTAGACTTCTATCGCTAATTTATTAAGTATTGACAGACAGTTTTGAATGAAACTTATGTCATATTAAAGAGAAACATTTAACGAATATTTTAATTGCAAATTTAGGTAGATTGGGTGACTGAATCGAGAAATATATAAACACAACAAACGTGCATCTTTCAGCAGTAGATAACCGCCGTTATTAACATGAATGCTAGTCAAGCAAACTCCTCTTTTCTATAACTTGCATTTGACTTCCTATGTACCAGATGAACCTCCTTAAGAACTCCGGTATCATTTAATCTTCTCGAATTCACTCAATATTAAATCTCCTTATCAGTGATAAATCAGTATAAAAATATAGTCTGGTATCATTATAATACTATTATAAAAATTGCTTATTGTGATAAATCAGTATAAAAATATAGTCTGGTATCATTATAATATTATTATAAAAACTGCCTTTAAGGCATATGAGTTGTCAAAATACACGGTTTCAATCCGGAAGATGAATGCTATAAAAGTTTCTATAATTTTATTTACTGATTTATTTTAAGTACAGTATGTAAAGTTTGATCGGCCAAATTGCGAACTCTATGATACAATAGAATTTGGATGCGTACATTAAGTAATGAATTGTTCGCGGATCTAATTAGGGGTACGGTGAATCTGGATTAATTAGAACGCGAATCACACGCGAAGGAATGTCCGATCCGCGTTTGCGGTTACGTAATCATATCGAATTGCTGACTATATATACGTACGTAGTAGTCGGGTGGATGGAGATAAATGTGAAAGGGGTTAATCGAAATAATACTGGCCACTTCAACCGCAGTTCTCTAACCCCGTTCCTTTTCCGAGTCCCATGTATATNGTGCATCTTTCAGCAGTAGATAACCTCCGTTATTAACATGAATGCTAGTCAAGCAAACTCCCCTTTTCTATAACTTGCATTTGACTTCCTATGTACCAGATGAACCTCCTTAAGAACTCCGGTATCATTTAATCTTCTCGAATTCACTCAATATTAAATCTCCTTATCAGTGATAAATCAGTATAAAAATATAGTCTGGTATCATTATAATACTATTATAAAAATTGCTTATTGTGATAAATCAGTATAAAAATATAGTCTGGTATCATTATAATATTATTATAAAAACTGCCTTTAAGGCATATGAGTTGTCAAAATACACGGTTTCAATCCGGAAGATGAATGCTATAAAAGTTTCTATAATTTTATTTACTGATTTATTTTAAGTACAGTATGTAAAGTTTGATCGGCCAAATTGCGAACTCTATGATACAATAGAATTTGGATGCGTACATTAAGTAATGAATTGTTCGCGGATCTAATTAGGGGTACGGTGAATCTGGATTAATTAGAACGCGAATCACACGCGAAGGAATGTCCGATCCGCGTTTGCGGTTACGTAATCATATCGAATTGCTGACTATATATACGTACGTAGTAGTCGGGTGGATGGAGATAAATGTGAAAGGGGTTAATCGAAATAATACTGGCCACTTCAACCGCAGTTCTCTAACCCCGTTCCTTTTCCGAGTCCCATGTATATTAATGTCCGTGCTACTTGTATTAATTTCTGCTTGTTCATCTCTTTCGCGACGTAAGAATTGCATTATGCATATCGTGTTTATTGTACAATTCATATTCTAATTGAATATACGATTTATGAGGACGCGCCTTTTGACCGTGATCATGTTTATTTAATTGAATCTAAAATTCGCATAAAGCCGGGTAAAATGATTCCCGCTGTCAGAAATGTAAAAATGCGAAACATGTCTGTGTACTGTTCGTTTGTATCGCGGATGACGCGGATGTATTTCTCGATAAATCAACGTTGGGAGTACAGTATATACGTACTTATATAGCTAGACGTTTCGCGATTCCGTTGGCTCGTAGCGTGAGTACACGCGCGCGGACACGTGGACAGAAACCGCGGCTAAAAGAGAGCTAAAAAGGGAGGCAGCCAAGAGAGGCTGGTGATTTATCTCGTCGACGACTCCGGGACCCTTGGAATTTCTGTTGGCCGGCCGCGGCCGTTACGTCCCGATGCGACGCGACGTAGGGAAGTCGATCGACCGGAATACGTCGACGTAACGAACCGATTCTCGATGCTCGCCTTTCTGTAGCCCCGCGCGCATCCTCGCCGGTTTATCGCGCTGACAGATGTCTTTGGTCAATACCGTGTAAAATGCCTCGTAAAAAAATGTTGCTCTGTACGATTAACGATCGCTGCGGTTGATTTAAGAAGTTTCGTCGACTTCGAGTCTTAATGGATTGACAATTGTCATTAACGAGAAAAGAGAGGGATAAATTGGATTGNTTCTGTAGCCCCGCGCGCATCCTCGCCGGTTTATCGCGCTGACAGATGTCTTTGGTCAATACCGTGTAAAATGCCTCGTAAAAAAATGTTGCTCTGTACGATTAACGATCGCTGCGGTTGATTTAAGAAGTTTCGTCGGCTTCGAGTCTTAATGGATTGACAATTGTCATTAATGAGAAAAGAGAGGGATAAATTGGATTCCCGAAATATTTAAACAGTAGGTAATTAAAAGTACAAAGTGCTATTTACGCGACTACTACATAAAGAATGATGAACGGCTAGAACGGCGCGGAGGAACGAACCTTTCGATATCGATCGTTGGCATAAATGGAGCTACGGGGATACACACGGTTGTAGCCAGTTAAAGGCTGCTACTGATTACTCGCCACTGCTCCTAACTGCTGGTAATTACTGGTAACAATCGGTCTGCGTTCCGCCGTGAAAGCTGTTAACCTAAACACAGCCTTCGCGACAGTATGAAATATTTTTATAGCTTTTTTGTCAGTCGATTGCCCAACCGAAATTCTTCATACAATATGTAAATAGCGCGACGTGCAGGTATTTAAAAAGTATAATATCCCGTGTCGAACGTTGAAATATCTCAATGACGTATTAATGTCAATAGCGTTTAATTCATTGTTTTTATGAATATAAGAGTTCTTTGAAACAACGCGAGCGGAGGGAGTTCATTATTCATGGACGTCGATTAATCAATCGGGCGTTTTATATTCTTGTGTAATTGTTTCTCCGCGATTCTCGACGAAACTTCGCGTTGGCCCGATATTCAACTGGTCACCTGTTGATTACGGCTATACAACTTTGTAGCAGGGCCGGAAATAAAAACGAATCCGACGCTTCCGGACCGGTCCCATCGTTCTCTCTCACGCTATCCCTCTCTTATGACATATATACGATTCAACGCGCTAATTGAGTCATTATTATGCAAATCTCATCGCGCGCCGCACCGGGGCCAATAAAACGAACTGAAGATTGTCGTGGAACTAATCTAATCTAAAAATTTAAATTGCAATCTCCGGATTCCATCGATCAGGGGATATCGTCTGTGTACGTACGTATAACTAGCGCGCTACTCGAATCGAATGAGCAATCGGCGCGTCGCTCGGTTTCCACCGGTTCGAGACCCGGTACCGTACAGAAGGCTAAACACCGGCATTACAAGCACTTTTATCGCGATAACGAGTCGGTTATGCGGATGTCCGTGAAGCAGATTGTTGGCCGCGCGTTCTCGCGGCAACGGCACGCGAATCTGCGCATGCGACGGACGCGATCCCCGTGTTGCAGTGAACGCGGCCGACCCATTTAACACGTTCCGCGCCCGTCTACTTACTCTGCGCTAATACTACACCCATTACCGATGAATAAGCCGCAGACCGAAAATACGATGCCTTAACCCTTAACCGGACTTTACCGTTTTGTACTTCAATCACGTCGTTCAACTTTCTCTATTCTGGTCTTCTAATATTTGAGTCTCGATGTATAAAATTAATTATTTAGTATCTCGGTTATGATACATCGATTGTGATCATGTCAATATTGTATATACCGTGACTCCCATTAATATTCGGACACATTTTGAAACGGTATAAGATTTTTAGTATTGGATCAATGAACTTGATCTTCTGTGGAATTTTGGAGAGCTTAATTTACTATAGAGTGTCTAACAATTCCCGTTTGTGCTTCAATTATGTCGTTCAACTTTCTCTAGTCCTGTCTTCAAATATTAGAGCCTCGGTGAACAAAATTAATTATTTAATAACTCGGTTATGATACATCGATTGTGATCATGTCAAAATTGTATATACAGTGACTCCCATTAATATCCGGACACCTTTCGAAGAAAATTTTTAGTATTGGATCAATGAACTTTATCTTCTGTGGAATTTTAGAGAGCTTAATTTACTATAGAGTGTCTAACAAAAAATTAACAAAACTTGGTATTCATTGAAATCGCGAGGAAAATAGTAAACGACATGGATTTTAACTTTTTTATTAGGGTCTGTAATAAAAATTGGAATTGTCTCGTTTGCAGATCTAAGTAAGTTATATGCATGTACAAAGTTTCATAAAAGTCGATCAATATTGCTATGCGCTAGAAGCGATTAGAAATTGAAAAAATCGCAGTTCTCCACGACTTTCAATCTACGACTGGGATAAATTGACGAATTTTTACATGTTTCGATATGTCTAACTCTTTTACGGTTTCATGGATTTTTATGAAACTTTACACATTCATATAACACATTTAGATCTACAAACGTGATGTTTGAAAATTTTGCTGGAGCCTCGAACAAAAAAGTTTAACATCATGATCTTTTCCTTTTTCTTCGAGATTTCGGCGAATAGTAATTTATTTTAACTGTTTGTTACACATTACGTAGTAAACTAAGTCTTTTAAAAGCCCACAAAAAATTAAGTTAGTTGGCTCCATTTTAAAGAACTTATACCGTTTCGAAGTGTGTCCGAATATTAATGGAGTTAGTTTACTTGCCATTAAAAATCTATGATGATTATTTTATTATTATGTAGTTTGGGAGAACGAATATCTAGTTTTATCAGTGACGTTGTTTAGTACGTATAGAAAATGTTTAAAAAAAATGTATATTTGTACATTGCAACATTGTGGGTATAGCTTCTCGTCGGGGGAATGTGAGTTAGGTTAGTATCACATCTGGTGTCAGTGCGTCATCAGATCCCCGATGAAACTAGTAGCTGCAATGCAGGCGAAACTCATATAGGTTCCTGAGAATACCAAATTTCACTTTAACAATTTAACCGAAGCGTCTCACGACATCTAGATCATTATAAATATAGGATTTTCGCAACGGAACACAATTCTTACATAGATTTCGCTAAATCCGAACTTACTATTGAAAATAGTTGACGATAAAATTGTCTCTGCTCGTGGAACCAGCGCTTATTCCATTGAAAATGTCAAACGCAAAATGACTGAAGCAAGAAGATAACCTGTGTAATACATTCTGAAACGGTGTAATAATAGCAACCGATAACACGTAGTATGTAATCATCGTGATGAACACAGTTCCATTTAAAAGCATTTTCCAACCTCGAGTCGCGCAGATCGACGATAGCTACGAATGACGATTATCGAGGACACAATTATCCAGTCGTTACGTACGTTTTTTAAATCTATCTCCGGCGTGCTCTGCTCTTTTAAACCTGGTGGGCCGGTTTAAACGTCCCTTACCCGCGGGCAGGGGATGACGCTGCGGGACGATCCGCGGAGTCAACGCAGCGTTCGATGACCCGATTTTGCGGTCCGCTCGATATGTTTGCGGAGAAATTGGAAATACACCGCCGTAGCGGTGATTGGAGTTTTCGTTGCGGTGGATCGATTGGCTGGCATTGAAAATTTCATCCTGAACAAACCGGCGAACGGCGTGCCACGCTGGACAATCCGCTTCATTATTCCTCGGCTGTAAACTGTATCTCCCTTTACGCCCGATTCCATAATTTATTCTGTGTACGTATACATATGTAATATTTAATTTTTTAGTCGGATTCTTTCTAAAACGCGTTTGCACTAACGACGTTCGTATTGCTCCGTGTGTTTCTAATTGTTGGTGAAAATTGTGGGCGGTATCAGCGCGAGAACACGTTCTCGACTATTTAGCGACGTGGCGCGGTCTGGTCCAGAAATCCCGAGCCGAGATAGCGATTTTTCAAGCGGGTAGGACGATCTTTATTACGCGTGCACGAGGAAAGTACACGGCGACGGTGGCTGGCTCGGTGCCAACGAGAGATCTCGCAGCCCTCGGCCTCTTCATCCTCTTCCTCGTCGTCGGTATTCACCGTCCAACCCCTTCTTCTCTCCAGCCCTCTTCCCCCGCGTCTCCTCGTTCGTTCTTTCTCGCTTTTTCACTGCCGATATCGAGAAGTCGAGTTGGCATTTTCGAAGGTAGCAGTTCTTTTGTGATTCAAAATAATTGAAACTGACAATCGGAAATGTAGATTCTCATGAGACATTTACACGTTTTAGTTTATAACATTTACGCGTTAGTAATTAAGGAATCGAGCTGTTAGAAAATATTATTAGATTGAATTTAAAAACTATTGTAAAAAATTTAGTCAGTATAAATTATAATTCTCGTAAAAAAGATTGTTGTTATTTTAATGATTAAGGTTCACGCGTAGTTGTGCAAAGAATAATTAAATGAGTTTTATTGGAACATGAAGAGGACACCGTCTTAACGTGTTTAACAAAAATTCGTATGTGTAGGTAGTTAGGGAGAACATTCACATTAAACAACAAAACAAGAGTAATACTAGAATAATAAAAAAGAATGTGATTAACTTGAACTTATCAAGAAGAAGGAGTTGGAAGAAGTTCATGAAACTATACAGTTTTCTCTTTGTCTCAATAAAGATCTGATTTACATAGTTTGAATATTCTTAAAATAAAGTAATTAAAGTCTTGCGTTACAATCCTTGATCAATGAAACCGTCGTTTAAATTACAACAATTGAGTTTGCCATTTTTGTGAAACAGTAAACTCGCGAGGAACGTGCAGAAGGTTCGGTCCGCGAGACCAGAAGCCGGGAGAAAGCGGAAGCGGAGGATTCAAAGCGATCCTCATGGTCGGATCGAATCCGACTGCACGAGAATTGGCGGTGATTTAAATTGGCTGCCCTCTCGACCCACCGTTTAACCTATTTACCACCACGCTTCTGAATGCCACCCTCTTCCTCTTCTTCTTTCTTCGTCTTTCCCTCTCTCCCTCTTTCTCTCCATTTGAGCTTCGTTTTGCCTGTCAGTCGCATTTATCCTCTTTGTGGCGCGGCCGAGCTTTTTAAGCTCCTAACCGGGGAAACGCGATCGTGTATCCACAGCATCCAAGGGGCATTTGCCTTCAAAGAGGTACCCCGAGTCCGATTCCGATCGAAGTTTATGGAGCCTGTCTGGCGATTTGTTCGTCCCAAGAGTGGATCCACCATTCAATGAAATACAAGCCAATTCTTTTTCAATGCCGATTACTGCGATCAGCTTAAACTTCCGTAAAAGACCATCAACAATTTTCCGATCTACAATTGCTTTATCACCTGCGTCTTAACAAAATATAAATCCTTCCAAAATTTATTCTTTAAAATTAGACAAATCCTAATTTAGAACATTGTAATTTTACAACTAATTTTTATATCTACATATATTCATAATTCTGTGTTTGCGAGTATTTAAAACTTGTTATTCAAAAGCAAAAAAATAGTTATGAATGAAAACGTGGTTTTCGGTAAACAGGAGAATGTATTAATTTCACCTGCGTCTTATCAAAATATAAATTCTCTCAAAATTTATTCATTCCAATTAGACAAATCCTAATTTAGAACATTGTAATTTTACAGCTAATTTTTATATCTACATATATTCAGAATTCTGTCTTTGCGAGTATTTAAAATTTGTTGTCCAAAAACAAAAAATAGGTGTTATGAATGAAAACGTGGTTTTCGGTAAACAGAAGAATATATTAATTTTTACTGAGAACGGAATTAAAAGTTGGCACAGTTGTACCGGCCGGTTGCCACTATCACCCGTTAATTATAGTGATCCACTCTTGATCTCTATTATATAGGTGGTCGTGCAATGGTAGCCTCTGTAATTGGCGGCGTTCGGGCCGTCCATTAAATTCCAGGCATCCAGTTCCTCTCCGGGTACCGGGAACATGTTCCGATCCCGATCTGGATTATCTCGATGGGATAAGGGGCTGATGTTAAACAGATAGAAGGCCGATAGAGGGATCGTGACGGGTTTCTTCGCGCCGCTGTCTTGTATTGCGCGTGATTGTTAGCGAAACGAGATTAAAACCGAAGTCGCGGGGACGAGATTTCAGGATTTATTCTTAAGTGGCTTTGAAAAATTGTTTTGCGGTCCTTCAGAATACTCCTGATCCCGAAAACCAATTTTATACAGAAAGGATCTCCTTAAGTTTATACCCGAGTCGAAAATTTAACTATAATTTGAATCTTCTAAACCTAAATGTACCCCAGTTTAGGTCTATTAGATCTAAGAAGTAGAACTAGTAGAGTTATCTCAGAACTTAATATTTGATATAACTCTAATCAGAACCTTTAAGTCCCTAAAAAAATCTCAAATTATATTTTAGGCCTTAAAAACTGACCTTCAGTTCGTTCACGAAAGTAGTTAGAATTTAGTTCTCCAAGTGAGAGTTCTCCAAGATGGGAACCTGAATTATAAAATAAATATGAAATAATATTTAAGGGTATATAAGATTTTTTCAGGATCCTCTGAAATATTTATTGTATTATATAAAATTATTTTACAAACTATGCGCATTTGAATCTGACATGCATCTGAGATGAATTATTCTGTTTATTCTTATACTTCCTATTATAAATTTTAAAAAAAGCTTTCAAACAATCTAATTTATACAATAGAATTTTTTTTTACAAAGCAACAAATCGAAAATTTGTATTTGTTTATAAATATTGTTAAAGAAAAATAATAATATTTTCGTCATAAATTGGGTGAACGTAAAAGACATACTTGATCTTCAATATGAGCCAAAAAAACGTAGGTATTGTGGGTCCCACTCAGTGCACATGTCCTCAAATGTTGCCAGCCAATGGACTTTCGAGGACAATGTTAGGTTTCATAAATACTAGCATAAACCTACAGGATCTTTTCCTAGACTCTTGAAGTAGGACTTGAGGGACTAAATTATATTTGATAAACTCTATTTTAGATCTATATCCTTTATAAGTGGACATAACGACTAGATATAGGTTCAAATTATAGTTAAATGTACTCTTATATTTCTATGCTCAAGATATGATTTCGACCTCCATATCATTCCGTAGGATAAATAGTTTCAAAACCATAATTACTTTTTCGACAAGGGATTAGACAGAAAGAAAAAGATACACACGATGATCGAAAACTTGTCTTTGCGCAGGTTATTCTCTCGTGAACTCAGCTATAGATAAAAGACTTTGGTTTCACCGCGTTTCTACGAACGGTTTCATGGCCGCGTCCTGCAAGGTGGCGACCGAATAAACGACAGTGTAAATTGAACGTGGTCGCGTGCGACAAATAAATGAACACCGCCGGGTAAATAATTATTCCCGGGCAAAATGGAGTGGTTGCACCGGCCCGGGCAGTAGCGGCCATTTGTGCGTGGCCAACTCATAAACGTGGCTCCGGCCGTGTGCGTAGCTGCGTTTACGCTGCTCGTTCCTGCGACAGATGTTCGGATCCTCTCTTATGCAAAACTCACGGCGTCCAACTCATTTAAACTGTCAGATAGTTAAGCTGTTTTTAAGGAGTTCGCCTCTGGCGTTTTATTACATCGATTCTCGAGGTTCATACTTTGTAGCGTATTAAGGAGGCAATACGCTTTCAGTCTTAATTAATCATGTGTATAATTATTGTATTTGAAAAAAAGAAATATTAGTTATAGAATCTTACAATTGAAACTTTTGCATGGAAAACTGAAAAAGATGGAAGCCCGCTTTTTCTGCATATTCCCAATTCCGCGTTTTTAATAGATTCCATTTCATTCCGGTCGATCACCTTTGTTTGCGAAACTCTTCATGCGATATTTTTCTCGTATTTATCAAACGAGAATTTTCAATTAGGTACCCATCAAGCGGACACAACTGTTCCATACAAAAATGATTGAAACCTCGGTGTAGAAAAAAATTCTATTCTATACAGACAGCGAATATACGTAGTATTCCCTCATCAGTTTTTATGACGCTCGTCAGAAAGATACGTTGTACGTATCGAGTACAACGGGGAAAATTAAAAAATTCCTCAACTGTCACGGTTGAATGTTCGCCAATAAAAAAGGAAAAACTATCAGCGAACTTCTGTACGTTCGCGGCTATCTCTGTTTAAAGTAAAAATTCCCAATTTTCCCCTGCAAACAAAGGGAGACGCAAAGGGAGGAACACGTGTAGGAGGGCAGCGGCACACGCGCCAGGAAAACAGTGCTCGCTGGAAGAACAGACGTCCCTCTGTTTCGTTGCGCAACGAATCGGTCGACGCGCGTACCGATCCGAACGCGTACCGCGTCTCGCGATTAACCGCGTTATCCTTATTTGCATGCAGCATTTGCCAGCGCCGATGATGACAACAAACGTGTGGCAAATTATTAACATTCCATGCGAAAAGTCGTTGAACAATGCGAAGCTGTATAATTGATAAAATTAGACAAACGCGAGGTCGTTTCTGGAATTTATTTAACAGAATATATACTTTTACGATTAAGTAATTGGACATTCAGTTTTTGTCCAACGTGATATAATTTTTGTAATAACTCGTCACGTTTCATTGACGTGACACGTATTGTCCGAAGTACTCTGATGGATTTATATGTAGAGCCGGTGTACAGTATCGGATTTTCATTATAAAATGTTGAAAGAGAATTGACGTATTTCGCGGTGCTCAAGTTTATGAAATAATTCGGGGAGTCCGCAAGTGGGACAGAGCTAGAGGGGAGGACGCGTGAAACGTTACCTGGGAGTTATACCGGGTTATATACAGGGTTAACTGGTAAAGTGGTTATAATGCGTCAGTGCGTCATGCACCGGCCTTGGTGCGATGCACATGACGCATGGATGCACCGTGCGCGAAAACTTTTCCGCGGTTGATTGTTCCCAGCTTCCATCCAGCCTGGATGTTCCCTGACTTCGTTACAACTGTATAAATTAATCGTTTCGCCGCATTCTCGTTCTAGTTTTTCTCTACTGCCGTTATTTTAATGTCAAATTTGGTTAAATTAAAAAAAAGCCGATGAGAAACGAATTATGCGACCGAGAGAGAAAACGGGAATATTAATTTAATTAGGGGTTTAAGGAGGTTCTACCGGTAACAGTTTCAAAATTACGAAAAGTCTAAAATTTGGCGTATGAGTAGATATTGGTTAAATAATGACTCTGTTAAATTTTGGTGAACTTTCATGGGATGAGAGAAGAGTTCTGAAGATTTAAATTTAAATTGTTTTTCGCAAATATCTAAGTTCCTATTGGTCGGACGATATATATGCATAGGATCGAAATTATAGATTGATAAATTCTCTACAACAATCATCCTTGGTATTTTTTTCCTGCGAGTAACGGTTATCAGAATAACAAGCGAGAAAATTTTAAGTTTTCGAATCAAGCCGCGCACATCATTCTTTCGAAAAATTCAAGTTTTTACGCGTGTTATTTTGAAAACCGTAGCCCACAAGAAAAAAATACCAAGAATGAGTGTTGTAGAGAATTTATCAATCTATGATTTCGATCCGATGCATATATATCGTCCGACCAATAGAAACTTAGATATTTGCGAAAAACAATTTAAATTGAAATTTTCAGAACTTTTCCCTCATCCCATGAAAGTTCACCAAAATTTAACAGAGTCATTATTTAACCAATATCTACTCATACGCTAAATTTTAGATTTTTCGTAATTTTAAAACTGTTACCGGTAGAACCTCCTTTTAATGTCACTATACGATTTCCTTTATGAGTTCCTCAGATGGTCGACGGAAGTGCCGCGTGCGCGTGCAGCGATACACCGGCGAATATTATCTTGCGTCGCAGGTTCCTCCGTACTACAGAAATAATCGCACGCTAATTAGACTGTCACGTGTCGAAGGTACGGAAGGTCGGGAGCCGACGTTTAATCGAATTAGTAAGCCACTCGAGCATGGCGGAGGGTGCTCAAATAGAAACCCGCCCCGAGCGTGGATGGTGTTTCGATCTGTTTTGTCTCTGCTTTGTCCCGGACCCTCCCCATACGTTCCGGCTGCGGTAATCAATCTTGTCTTCCCTTCGACTTCGACCTCGTTCAATCTCTCCTCTCTCGCTCTCTCCCGAGCTCGCCGCATACGTTTCCTCTTCGTTTTTTATCTGTCTCTCGATATTTTTTAATCGACCATCGCCGGTTGACCGACGCTTGTCGGCCGACAAAACGCGTCTCCTGTTTGGTGACAGGAAAATTTTCGTGGAAATGCGTGGAAATCTGTCGGGGGAAGAGCACCGCTGAATTATTTTTCTATTCATTTTGTTTTCCAGCGCGTCTCTAATCATTTCAACTCTATATCAGCTAATAAAATCAATTCAGATTAATTCTAGCCGGATTATTCGTCACATATTTTATCCAGTATAGCAGAAATAATTTTGTATTTAAAGGCTTAATTCTAATTCATACAATTTTTCTTTCCACACGCCATTAGCTCTAATTGACGCGTAGAATTTTTTCCCCAGCGCCGCCCACGCGATTTTCGCGATCCATTTAGATCGGGATCGGCCGGCTCGTGGCTCGCGTGACGATTTTCCACGCGATACGGCGATGACACGCGGCCGAATGATAAACGCGCCTCGGCGAAATCTAGAGCGGCTCTTTTCAATCGCGTTTCGCTCCGCGCGGCGACGACGACGACGACGCTCCGCGCGATCTAGGTCAGCCGTGCGACCTAACTTGCACCCGTGTCTACGTGTACGTTACCACTATGTAGCGACACGTACGTACGTGTATGCGTGTCCGCGACGAATAATACGAGAACGGAGCGCGTTTCGATCGGCGCGGCTCCGTTCTATGCCGGTCAGGTGTGCCGGCGACGATCGTAAATCGATCCGATCGAATTCGACTCAATCCGACGTTTAAAAATGAATAAAAAAAATTACGTTTATTAAGGTGGCTCCAGCGAGTTTGTCTAAAATTATAGATTGGGGTTAAATTTTAGGAGAATATTATTCAAATCTTTAATTTTCGATAGCCATAAAAAAACGGGAGGTCAGCACATAAATTGGTGAGAAAAGTACATTACTAAATGTTCATTTTTAACATAGAGTTATATGGGAAATGTAAGATAAATTGCTTGTTCTTAGTAATAAAATTATAGATTTGATTAAGAACTACATGCTTATAAAATTTGAGACAAGGATTCTGCTAGTATCAAAATAAATATGGGTAACCACGCATTTTGATGAGTAAATAGCAGTGAAAGTTTGACATGTTACATTTTACCATCTTTGTGCTCTGTTCTTCGCATGTCCGCTTACAAATGTGCCCATAATTATGAAAGTGGTCTAAGTCAAAATTTTTTGAAAAATGAGTTTATCACTTATTTTACACTAGATTCATAATGTGGTATGAAATAACTAACGAACTAATTTTTCAAAAAATTTTGACTTAGACCACTTTCATAATTATGGGCACAAATCAGGAACCTACAGCAGGCGTTTTTCATAGGGCGAAAATTAACACACATAATTCTTTTTTACTTTTTATTATTTGTGACATTTTATTGCGAGTTATGTACATTTGAATCGTGTACAACAATATATATTTATGTCAAGAGGATCCAACTAGCAAAAAACTCTAAATCTTAATTGGAATCCCCGCTTGATACGACACCAAACGCTGGAGCCACCTTAAATAAGTGCCGCGCAGTTTCAGTCATTTTTTATCAACACCCAAGGAATTATGATCGGTATAATAATTGCAGGAGGAAATTAAGAAGGCGTATCGCGATCAATCGTCTAATTACATAAATGAAACGGGTATATGTATGAATAGGTAAGGTAAGCGGATCTGGGAGCAAATCTCCCGTAGCATAATACACACGGGCTGGGAAGTTCCAGTCGTTTGCCAGACGAGTGTATCCGGCACGAACGTGCGCATAAGTGCACGCCGGAATGCCCAACGTAGCGGCGGTGCATACTTAGCGGTGCATACGTGCCTCACACGGATGCCCGTGCACGCGCCTCCACACGCGTATCCCCGGCTCTTCGACACGGCTCACGCAACTCCCTGCACGTACACGCAACGCACACGCACACCATTGTTCGCAAGTATGCGCGCATTTGTTATTGCTCGCTTGATTATAGTTTTTTCTATTGCCACTTTTAAAGCTGCAGTTTTAATAACTTACTTTTTTAGATTCGACCGTAAAGTCGATAATGAATTGTGCCAAATATTTCCGAAATATCGTAGTCTGTATATTTATCAATTACGTCAGTGTGCACTTCGGTTTGTCACGCCGTTTTGTTTATTACTTTTTTGTAGCCGACATGTGTAAGTACAGGCTGCGTTACTTATGGACGCGCAGGAGTACGCGGTTCGCTCATGAGCAAATTATAGTATACATAAGTATATACATGCGTGCACTCTCGACGCAACGAGAGCGAAGGAGAGCCGAAGTGTGCGACTGGGAAAGGGAGAATAGACAGAAGCAGGATTCACACTGGTGTGTGCAGGCATGTGCAGGCGCAAGGTCGCGCCGGGGTTGGGAATTCGGATTGCCAAGGGTTCCCACCCCTTCGTATTGCACCAGAATTCTGACACTACTACCTGAACCCGACCGACTATTGCCGCGTTCAACACGGACGGGGAAACAGTTAGAAACAGAGTGGGAGGTTGCTAGAGCGAGAGAGAGTGAGAGAGAGAGAGAGAGTGAGAGGGAGAGAGAAAAAGAGAGCACGAGAGAGACGAGGGGGACACTACGTCTCGTTTCGGAGCGTATCCTTCGGGAATAGCTATATCGGGTGTGCCTACAGGATATCCTGGTGTTCGTCAGAAAAACCTGTTTGACAGTATGCATTCGGATGTGTTGCAGTATCAGACACTGTTCTCCATACGTAACCAGAATTCAGGAATAAAGGGACGCACGGTTTTTTGAAATACCTTCTCTTATGTAAATCTAAACCATTTTGTAAATGAATTTGTAAATTGAGTTCTTTTATTTATAAATTGTTTATACGAAGTTTCTGATAATTTTCATTGGCTAGCAAATTGGTATTCACAGTTTTTGTCCTGAAATCTTCTTCCAGGTGGACCGGCCCGTGACCGTGAAATGGATCGAAGATTAGAGAGGATCGCGGGGAATGAGTGTTAGAAATCATTTCTCAAGGATCACCCGGTATACGCGCAGACCGATCTGTTCGCGTAATATTATAGTCCGGTGAGCAGTAATCTGGGTTACGCCCTCCCCTCGATTCATAAGAACCACGTATTAAAGTGGGAGAGAGCGTAATTTCTCTCGTACGCTTTTCTCTGTCCCTCTCTCACCCCTTCCTTCCCGCTCCCCCCTCCCTGTCAACTTCCACTCTTTCTCCTGCTTTCTCCAGAGACTCACCTTCCCTTCGGTTACCGCACTTTGTTTCTAGTTTTTTCATCCTTCCACTCTTTTTACGTCGTTTTTGTCGCAACCTTCCCTTCAAGTCTTTTGCCTTCTACTATACTTCTTAAGCCTTTTATCCTCCCGTCAATTTAATAGTCTTGTTCNTGTCAACTTCCACTCTTTCTCCTGCTTTCTCCAGAGACTCACCTTCCCTTTGGTTACCGCACTTTGTTTCTAGTTTTTTCATCCTTCCACTCTTTTTACGTCGTTTTTGTTGCAACCTTCCCTTCAAGTCTTTTGCCTTCTACTATACTTCTTAAGCCTTTTATCCTCCCGTCAATTTAATAGTCTTGTTTCACTCTCTCGTGTTCTGTGTCACGATTTCGTCACAATTGACTCTTCGTGATTGATACGAGCGTAGAATTGAGGAAGTGACATGCCATGAAAGTTCTTTCTAATAAGAAGGCCGAAACTTGTTGCATACTTTTGTCGTGACCGTCAAATCAAAAACGTGTAGAAACAATTTCTCCGAGGAATCTCTCTCTCTCTCTCCTCCCAAGTGGCAACATTCTACCAGAGCATTGGGCAGTCCTTTTTGCGCCTACTTCCCCGGAAGGTGAATGTTTTATTCTATATTCTACCTACTACGGGTCTACTCCACTTTTTCCCTTCTTCCTCTTCTTCTCCTCCTTCTTCTTCCAGCCGCGTTCCACTTTCCCGTGTTAATTCTGGATTTACGAGCGGCCGTCCGCGCCGCGGCAAATATTTGCGAATATCCCCGGCTCCATTACCCCGTTGCATTATCAACGACGGCAAGGAATTCCCGATTTCCAGATAAAAACATTGAAATTTAGCGTCTACGAGAAACTTGAAACCGCGCCAAAAATGTTAATACGTGGAAACGCGCTAGACACAATTTCTTCTCTCGTATAATCTTTGAAACTTTAATATCAGTCGCTTAAAGTATCGTGAAAAGTATTCGGTGCCATAAAATCGGTTAGGCTATAAAATGCGGATCAGGATAATTCTTACCTTTCCATTCTATTATTCATGGGTATATAAATTTGTTCTGTCTGTTTCTTTTATTTCCAGGGATGGGAACGGGAGCGAGCAGTGAAATTTATTGAATAAATGAAGGTCAAGCGGCGAAAGAGAGGCCGGGATTCTGTCGTGACGCAGAAAAATCAAATTAAACAGCCGCTTTTAAGTTGAATTAAAACGAATGCGCTTAATTAAAGCGGCCTCCGCCGCTCAACTAAATAAAGGAGTTTTATTGACGGCGACCGACTCTCCTTTGTCGGTCCCACCGTGTACCCTTTCATTATTACGTTAAAAGATGCCCTCGCCTTTTTGGTTTTATCGCAAATAACCCGCGATTTTTCTCCACGTTTAAGGGTCGTCCCATTTCTTACGGTTTTTCACCAGGTCCCTCCCCCGCGGGTCAATCTCGCGTTTTTAAAGCTTTTCCTGCACTTTGCTGCGACTCGCACGACTATTTATTGAGAGAGAATCAAAAGTGAAAGGTAAGAAACTTAGAATAAGCGGAATCGTCGACGTATCGAAACAATAAAAGCGAAATTTCGATGTTGAAAAGAGCGATGTTCACTTTTCCTTCGAACTGATTTAATTCCAGAACACAGGCTTGGAAAGTGAGCCAGGAATGGCGCCAGGATTAAACCGATCAATCCGTGTAACGAGTTTACGATCGGACGTTTATCGGTCAGAAAAACGAGCATGCCCGTGACAAAAGGAGTCATAACGGAACCGGCGTTCGCCAGCAGGCCGAGCAACGACGGGCGCGTTAACGGTGTTCGAGGTTTCACCGCGCTAAATACACACCCGACACGTTTTCGCCTCTCACTCTCGTCGCGTTAACGTCGATCCTCTTTTGTACGCTCTCCTCTCCTTCTCTCGGCGCTCCTCTCCACGCCCGAGAGGCACATCAATCGCGACGGAAGGAGAGGGAGCGCGCGATTCAGCGAAAACCGAAAAAGGATCGGCGGGAACGGGAGAAGGACGGACGGATTAGATGGGGAAGCTTCCCCCTGTTCACTGTGGGAATTTCTAATTGCACGCCAATGTACGTCCTAGTTACGGTTAGGGGATTTTTCTCTGGGGGATGCCGGGGACCGATTGTCTATTAGGACACCGCGCGTGGATTATTCATAAATCACAATTTCTCTTTTGCCATATGAGCCGCTCCAGAATCTCTTTTATATTTCAAACTGCTAATTTTAATTAATACAGAATCGTACCAAATCCTATTACAGTGACTCCCATTAATATCCGGACACATTTCGAAACGGTATACAATTTTTAGTATTGGATCAATGAACTTTATCTTCTGTGGAATTTTAGAGAGCTTAATTTACTATAGAATGTCTAACAACGAATTAAAAAAACTTGGTATTCATTGAAATCGCGAGGAAAATAGTAAACGACATGGTTTTTAACTTTTTTATTAAGGTCTGTAATAAAAATTGGAAGTGTCTCGTTTGCAGATCTAAGTAAGTTATAGTAGTAGCATGTACAAAGTTTCATGAAAATCGATCAATATTGCTATGCGTTAGAAGCGATTAGAAATTGAAAAAATCGCAGTTCTCCACGACTTCAATCTACGACTGGGATAAATTGACGAATTTTTACATGTTTCGATATGTCTAACTCTTTTACGGTTTCATGGATTTTTATGAAACTTTACACATTCATATAACACATTCAGATCTACAAATGGGATGTTTGAAATTTTTGCTAGAGCCTCCAACAAAAAAAAGTTAAACATCACGATCTTTTCTTCTTTCTTCGAGATTTCGGCGAATAGTAATTTATTTTAACGGTTTGTTACACATTACATAGTAAACTAAGTCTTTTAAAAGACCACAAAAAATTAAGTTAGTCGGCTCCATTTTAAAGAACTTATACCGTTTCGAAGTGTGTCCGGATATTAATGGGAGTCACTGTACATAAATTGATATAAATCGACGTTTTCTATTTTCAAGTAAAAAAACGTGGTATATAAATACAACAGATTTTTTTAAGTTAGTCGGCTCCATTTTAAAGAAAATTTTGAAAATTTAAATTTCGAAGTGTGTCCGAATATTAATGGGAGTCACTGTATATAGAATTGAAAATTCGCGTTCGGACTGTTCATCTCCCGTTGCAAGTTGACTATTCTGTCATTCTCTCGGAACGGCATTATACACTCTTCTAGTATCAAACGGTCATTAATTATGCCCCGTCCCTTTTATCGACCGCCGCGATCCTAACAGTCGCAAGCGAGAGTGTACAAGCCGAATCCGTTCGTCGACGGTGATCGCAAGAGGAGGACGAAACTCGCCGGGCCGGTGCCAGCTGATTTAACTCCGTCCCGGCGGGGAACAATGAGACGGCTACGTCGAAAACCGTGGTTATTTAATACAGATATTTTTCATAAGTCGCATTGTGTGCAAATAAACAGGCGAGGAGCAAGTACCTATACATAAGTGCGCGAGGAAACGGTGTTCCGATGCGCGTTCACGCGACCGGCTAAGCTCCTCTCCTCTCTGCCGTTCGTAATTCGCAACGCGCGCGGCGTACACGCCGCGAGGCGCGCCGCGTGTTAATAAATCTCGTGAGATCTTCTGGCCTGCGCGGCGAGGGAGAGAAAGAGAGAGACAGAGGGAGAGAGGGAGAGACGGAGGGTGGGAGGAAGAGGAGAAAGGACGACGACGCGGCGAGAAAACGAGCAAAGAGGAAAACACGGAGGAGAAAGAAACGAGCGGACGGACCTCGCCGCACACGAAGGGCGCGCGAAATTTCTTCTGCTTCGTCTTCCGTATATATACTCGGTCAAACCGAGTTTCGGATTTCCTTGTTTATCTAAATCGACACAACCATTTCTCTACAGCAAACAACAAGAGTACGAGGAAATTATTACAAGAAGTAGTATCATGTCTTGTCGAATGGACCGATTTCAAAATTTGTAGAAATATTGCATCGGCATTTTGTGGATGTTGTTTCTTCACTGTTAAAAATGTTTCATTAAATATTCATTGCCGAACACTAATTTTCATGAAAGCTACATTAAATTTTCTTCAAAATTCAATAAATTTTCTCAAAGTCCATCAAATTTTCTTAAAAATTCATTAAATTTATGGTGAATTTGCATTAATATGTGTTTAATGTACGAGAAACTTAAATCTAATGTATTATGTTTCATGAAAAGTGTATTAAATTTAATGATATATTTTTAACAGTGTTTATTAATTCATTTCGTAAACACATTGATTATCATTTATGTCTTCGTTTAAGGACCTATCATTTTGCCCGGAAGAACGAGTATACAAGTAGTGTCGGTAGGTTTAGTGTTAAAAATCGTCATGAATACGTTGAGCTACGAGATGTTTCCTTAGAAAAATCGTTTTACGATCGGTGCGCATGACAATTTAAAGGAAACGGGTATCTGTGCTTTTTTCCGCGTGAGAACACGCGAGGAGCGATTGTCTTTAAACCCGTCCCGGGATGATTCGCAGATTCCCGGTTGAGTGACATGTGTCACAAGGTGTGTCGAACCCTTATTTAGCGTTGCATCAAAAGCTAGCCCACTTCCAGTCACACGCGTGTGCGTCCACAGACACTTGGCCGCGATCTGTAGTAGTCTGGTCCCCCTCATTGTCAGTCTTTCTAATACGGACCGCGCGCGTACGATCGAATTTACTTTTTTTTTCCTCTCTCTTTTCTCTCTCTTTTCTCTCTACTCCCCGAGTTTTTTTTATATACGTTCTTCCTCTTCTTTGACGTACGGAAGAGGGAACGGAGAGGATTCCCGGACACAATGCGACGTAATTGGAAGTCACCGGATGCTGAGAATTGGCCGTTTCCCATGATTCGTGAATTTATAGGTGCTCGAGACCCGCTGCGCTACGATCCGCTCCACTGTTTTAAATTTTCGAACAGTTTCCATTTCCAATGAACGCGATTGCGGCGAACCTCGCGCAGCATTCGTAAAACAATTGTTTTTTAATTTGATTTAGTCATAGACTCATAATATATTACGCCTTTATAAAATAGACACATAGATAGAAAGATATACTTGTACGTTTACTGATATGGCTCATTCATATTTGATCTAATCTCATATACATTTCTATACATATTACACTTAGCAATATCAGGAAATATCTTGTTCTCCAAGAGATCCAATCATGCACGTTAAATCTGCGAGGAAATGACAAGGGCGATCTTCGGATTATTGCAGCCGTTTTTTTTCGGATTCGTTTATGGTTACCCGTCCAAGACGCCAGACTTTCTATTGCATATTGCCTTTTAGCAGCATCTGTTTGCCAGGAAACTATAAACCGGGTTAAACTTTACTATCCGTCGCTTCGTTACGCAGAGAAAGCAATTGTTCACTTTATTACGGCCACGGTCAGTTTTGGGCTCTTCCGGACCTTCGACACACGTTTTTTGCAGATGATTTTGGTAACTGCCAGTAACGGTTTAAAGCGGTAACTATTACCTCTACAATTTTAGCGATCCAAGAGTAACTGAAGAGTGACTCCATTTTTTTCACCCCCATTTTTTACAAAATGTACGACTTTTGCGTGACGGCACTTGGTTTCAAGCTCTCGAGCAATTTAGATTGACAACTTATGTATATTCTCGCTTACATTACGCTTACATTGAAAGTAAATCAAAATAAGATTGCAAACACACATTAGTTTTATATATCTGATACAGTCCACTTTCAACTCCAAGAGTTCTAATGATTGAAGTTCAACGCGTCATTTAATCGCCGCTAAAATTGTCGACTCTGCGAAAAACATATAATGTAGTNACCCGTCCAAGACGCCAGACTTTCTATTGCATATTGCCTTTTAGCAGCATCTGTTTGCCAGGAAACTATAAACCGGGTTAAACTTTACTATCCGTCGCTTCGTTACGCAGAGAAAGCAATTGTTCACTTTATTACGGCCACGGTCAGTTTTGGGCTCTTCCGGACCTTCGACACACGTTTTTTGCAGATGATTTTGGTAACTGCCAGTAACGGTTTAAAGCGGTAACTATTACCTCTACAATTTTAGCGATCCAAGAGTAACTGAAGAGTGACTCCATTTTTTTCACCCCCATTTTTTACAAAATGTACGACTTTTGCGTGACGGCACTTGGTTTCAAGCTCTCGAGCAATTTAGATTGACAACTTATGTATATTCTCGCTTACATTACGCTTACATTGAAAGTAAATCAAAATAAGATTGCAAACACACATTAGTTTTATATATCTGATACAGTCCACTTTCAACTCCAAGAGTTCTAATGATTGAAGTTCAACGCGTCATTTAATCGCCGCTAAAATTGTCGACTCTGCGAAAAACATATAATGTAGTATGTGATACACATACATGTACGCATCATAATATATGTAGAGATATTAATGAATATTGAAAGGACTGGAATTCGTAAAAATTACCATTCTTCCGAATTTCAATATTTTTTGCGAACCACGTTTTTTCTGCTGTGCAGCGTTAAGTGGAACACGCAATTTAACTCGTTTGCATCGATACAAATTGGCTACACGATACGACCGTCACGGTTGATGGCGCCTTGGCTTTCCCTCCCGAACTCGAAATAGCGTCGATCAGCGTTCGAACGGTAGCGCGGTAGCAGTGATCGTGAATAGCGATGCCAGCAACCCTCGGGACACCCTCGACAAATAAGTACAAACGGTGCAAAGTGCCCGCCCCGCTTCCACCGTTTATTGGTTCCCGTTTGACCGAGACCGCCAACGAAAAACGAGTCGAGAAATACTTTTTTATCGGTTTGCAAATTATCTCGACCATTGTTCATTTATAATGTCTTTTATAAATACGGAATTACTTGATTCTTACTTTTTCTATTTCTTAAAACTATTTCTTTACGTCTAATCATGTTTTACGCGAATTCGTGCATAGATGAACTTTGTAAAATTGTTCACTTACAAATATGTAAAAGCGAAATCCATAGTCGAGTCAGATTTGTTTAGATATACTTCACAGGAAGTTGTAACAATAAAAAAGACGATTTCAGATAAAAATTGAAAATCCGAAGAGTTCGATTATTAAAGACGATTCTTATTTCCAAATCTCATTCATAAATCAAATGAATACGGAATGAACAATACTGATCACAATCGTATTGGAATAAATGCACCCTATTTAGAACGCTTGTAACACTTTGTACTACATCCCTAATTTCCCCAAGCTAAAGAAATATTGCAAGAATCTGGGGTCTGTTACTGGAACCGAAAGAGAAGCACCTCTTCAAGCGACGCAGTGTCATAAATCCCTGAAGCCCTCGCGAAACCCTCGATGGCGACAAATAAACACCCGTAAAACGGGGACCCTTCGGTTGTTATACAAATATAAAAGGGCTTGAAACGCGATTTATCAAGGGAAACTATCATTAGCATCGTCGTTTCCCCTCGTCTTCTAAAATACAAGCAATGTTAAAACCAACATGGTTCGAAATGATGGTTACAGCAATTAGTAGTGAGGATTAAAGTAATAATTAATAATAGTTGAAATAATTTATTGATATTTTTAAATAATTAGACGAAAGCCAGTTTTGGGCACGAATCGATCTTATGGAAATCGATGTAGGAAACTTGTATCGGTCAGCAATTTCACAAAGAAGCTTGCGGGCTTACAAAGGTTCGGTGCATCGTTGGGTTTTCCCGACTCAAGCATTAAACCACGATCGTGCTTATCTTGTGCCTTAACGTACTCAAGAGAGAGAGTATCAACGTCGCGATATCTTCAAGTGTTTTATCATTTAAGTTTACACGATCTCGGATTTTTATGCAAATCCTGGATGCTCACATTTTGCTCAGCAGAATTTCTTCAGAAAGAGTTCCTTTACAATATCGCTTTAAATCAACTTTTACACGAGTTCTCAGTAGCATTTACAATTTAATTTCAGATATCCGCTTGCGTTTACAACGTCAAATACGAAAACATTTAGGAATAACAGAATTGAAAACTGCGAGTTGAAAGAGTTCCTTTACAATATCGCTTTGAATCAACTTTTACACGAGTTCTCAGTAGCATTTACAATTTAATTTCAGATATCCGCTAGCGTTTACAACGTCAAGTACGAAAACATTTAGGAATAACAGAAATGAAAACTGCGAGTTGAAAGAGTTCCTTTACAATATCGCTTTGAATCAACTTTTACACGAGTTCTCAGTAGCATTTACAATTTAATTTCAGATATCCGCTTGCGTTTACAACGTCAAATACGAAAACATTTAGGAATAACAGAATTGAAAACTGCGAGTTGAAAGAGTTCCTTTACAATATCGCTTTGAATCAACTTTTACACGAGTTCTCAGTAGCATTTACAATTTAATTTCAGATATCCGCTAGCGTTTACAACGTCAAGTACGAAAACATTTAGGAATAATAGAATTGAAAACTGCGAGTTGAAAGAGTTCCTTCACAATATTGCTTCGAATCAACTTTTACGCGAGTTCTCAGTAGCATTTACAATTTAATTTCAGATATCCGCTAGCGTTTACAACGTCAAGTACGAAAACATTTAGGAATAATAGAATTGAAAACTGCGAGTTGAAAGAGTTCCTTCACAATATCGCTTTGAATCAACTTCTACACGAGTTCTCAGTAGCATTTACAATTTAATTTCAGATATCCGCTAGCGTTTACAACGTCAAGTACGAAAACATTTAGGAATAATAGAATTGAAAACTGCGAGTTGAAAGAGTTCCTTCACAATATTGCTTCGAATCAACTTTTACACGAGTTCTCAGTAGCATTTACAATTTAATTTCAGATATCTGCTAACATTTACAACGTCAAATACGAAAAGACTTGGGAATAACAGAATTGAAAACTGTGAGTTCGTGGAAACATTCACAACGATCGGAGGTATTAACTTTTTACTAAGTTGACGTTATCATTGAATGGCGAAGCGTCGTAAAAGCCGCGCGGAGAACGGAACTCGGGCCACGTGAGCCATTATTTCGCTCGAATCGCCGCTTCGCTTCTCGCCGTTATTGCGTTTCGGTTCGCGAGGGTATCGTGGCGTGGGTCACCCGGTAGGTGCTCGTTCTCATGTCGATACTGTTATCGGCTACTAAAAGATAATCAGCAGAGTCGGAGCCGAGTCGAGTGGGCGTGCGACTGGCTGCATCGCCGCAGAATTTATTCAGCTGTCTTCCGCCGTCTATTGTACAGACTTCAGCCTTCCAGACTTGCCAATTATTACTGACTTATTCTTAACGCGTCGCGTCGTTCTTAATACGTAATACTACTTTTTCTTAAACAGTAACTTCTCTGTGCATTACTCAGTTTCCAAGAGAATTGAAGAATGACCTCTCTTCTAGTAGTAATAGTGGTTATCATTTATTTACGTCTTGAAAGAAAAGTTGCATTCGATGATACAATACAGCAAATGTCTGTGCATGTATCATTTTTCTCGTTTTCTTTTGCATCCTTTCTTAATTGACATTTCCCTCCTTCTTCGTCTGTCCAAGTATGTCGTCTTGTTTTATAGCAGGCATAGTTTCATTCATTTCTACTGTTATTACTTCTACTCTCTGGGCAGCTCGTCAAACTCCTTGGAAGATGTAACGCGAATTCTTATGTTAAGTAATGTCCAGTACGAATTCGACATAAATCATGTTATTCGCTGTTTAATTATTCTCCGAGGCGTGAAAATTCGCCTTCAGGCGAGAGAGAAACCGAGCGGCAGCGTCCCGTCGTTTTACGTAACCGTGATTAAGCGCGTCCTTGCGAACGTTAGGTAGTATATACACTGTTCGGCTCGTCACGCGACACGCGCCATTGCTTTCAAGAATTTTTCAGCTCGCGTTCCGCGGCTCGGCGTGGCGCGCGGCAGCGTAAAATAACCGGTTCCGACGCAGCTCGCCTCGAAACTCGGACCCGAACCAGTGAAATATATCGCCGATTCGAGATTCCTTCCTTCCCACGCCTACGGATATTCATTTCCTCCCCACCCCCTCGTCGCTCGCTTTATTACATCGCCCGATTCTTCCGCCCGCTGTGACCTTTTTTTATTGCCCCACCGTTTATTTCTCCCGCGAAGTCTCTGTCGCACCTCGCGTTTTAATTGCACCTTCTTCTCGGGTCGTTATATAATTAGGTAAATAGAGATTCTTTGATTAATATACTGCGAAACGAGAGTGTACGATTTATCTGATTTAATAAGCTCGATCTTGTTTTTCGCTGGTATCTGCTGGTATCGCTGGTTTTGATTTATGGCAGGAGAGATCTTTGTTTATGTCCGTTTTACCGGTTGACGAAATTCTGTTGATTGTTTTTAAAGGGTATTCGTAAATTTATGCAAGAATCTCGGCCGCATTCCGTCAACATGGCGACTGTGGAACGTGACCTAGCGAATCTATAGCCAGTAGTTTCCATTGCTACCGTTCATTTAAATTCCCTGTTTCGTATCGCAATTAATTATCTCCGTTCTCTTTCCGAAAACAACTTATCTAATTGATAGTGCCGATAATAACACACAGGCTATCAATATTAATATACGTAGATTTGTTCTCGTTCCTTCTCAATTCTGTCGTGGGTATTTTTGACACAGATTTTCTCTTCGCGTATGAAACGTTCAAACCTGGGGAACTCTTTATTTGAAGATTCTCTGTTTACTTGATGTGGATAATAAAAAGGACTTTACAGGCTTCAAAAGAAGGAATACATTATACTCTGGCAGCGGGCCAGGAAAATCTGTCTTTTACCTCGCGACCATACATCGCGATATCCCGAAATCTCTATTAAAATCCTCCATATACTCTAATTAAAGTTCTCCTAGTAAAATCTGTTGGTTTTTATATTAACGTAATACATTTCACTATCATTTGATCTTAGCAGAAAAGTAACATTCAGCTCGTCTTATCTTATCTGTTTGAGTTAATACATTCCTTCTTATTCTTTCACGTGCATTTGTATAAACATTCTTCGCTACGTATAATAACAACCACGAAAATCGAGATACTAATATCTGGTGAAACAACCTGCATACTAGAACACTGTGACAGTAAAAATGTTTAACCCTCAATAAATTCTGACTAGCGCAGTTTGTCAATGTCGCCTCGGTCAAGAAACTTGGTAACCGGCTACATAGACTTGTCATTTTAGTTTCAAGGTTTAATGAGAGAGTATATTTTACAACAATTCAGAAACGAAATTTACGCGTTTTAGAGTGAAGAAAAGTAAAGATGTTACGGTCGTGGCGCGTTTTATTTCTCTGAACAATAAGAGAAGACCCGAACGAGGGGAACAACAGGAAGAGTGGCTAATCCCATCCGGTGGAGGATGACTACCGGTACGAGCAGCCGCGCCTACTGGCCCTTTTATCGCTCGACCTTCTTCTCTCTGCCGCCGGTCAGGCTCGACCGGCCGCAATATGGTGACCGGACCTCGACGACGCCAGCCAGCATTGACTTCACGCGTGGGCCAGGAGGTCTGGATATCGATCGCGTCTACTACTATGTTTCTCGTCTTCATTTCGATCCGTTCCACACAGCGACCGGGTTGCCCCCAAATCACTGTCCACATTTTCGTGTTCACACAATTTCTATCAACTCTTTCAATCGGTCAATAGACTCTCCGAGTCGAAAATTTAACTATAATTTGAATCTTCTAAACCTAAATGTACCCCAGTTTAGGTCTATTAGATCTAAAAAGTAGAACTAGTAGAGTTATCTCAGAACTTAATATTTGACATATCTCTAATCAGAACCCAAAAATCTCAAATTATATTTTAGGCTTTAAGAACCTTCAGTTCGTTCACGAAACTAATTATAATTTAGTTCTCCACCAAGTAAGAGATTGGAACCTAAAGGCCTATTTAAGGGTTTATAAGATTTTTTTAGGATCCTCTGAAATATTTACTGTGTTATATAAAATTATTTTAAAGTATGCGCATTTGAATCTGATATGCATCTAAAATGAATTATTCTGTTTATTCTTATACTTCCTGTTATAAATTTTATAAAAGGCTTTAAAACAATCTAATTTATACACTAGAATTTTTTTTTATACAGCAACAAAGTGAAAATTTGTGTTATTCGTTTACAAAAATTGTTAAATAAAAATAATAATAATTTCGTCATAAATTGGGTGAACGTAAAAGAGATTCTTGATCTAAAATATGAGCCAAAAAAAACGTAGGTACCTTGGGGTCCTCTCTGTGCACATGTCCTCTAGTGTTGCCAGCCAATGGACTTTTGAGGACAAATGTTAAATTTCATAAATGCTAGTATAAACCTACAGGATCTTTTCCTAAACTCTTGAAGTAGGACTTGAGGGACTAAATTATATTTGATAAACTCTATTTTAGATCTATATCCTTTATAAGCGGACATAACCACTAGATATAGGTTCAAATTAGAGTTAAAAATTTACTCTTATATTCCTATGCTCAAGATATCCTCGATATCATTCCATAGGATAAATAGGTTCAAAACCATAATTATTTTTTCGACTCGGGTCATTCGTTTCTCTAGGCTTCTACAAATTTAACATTCAGGAATTATACTAGAATTTTAATTGGACCGAGAATTATTCTTTAATCGGATCTTCTTTCCGCTGTAGGAAATTTTCCGCGTTTCGAAAATAATTGGTATGCCGCAAGGATTTACGAAGACGAGGTATCACATCGGTCTCTAATCAGTTGTTGCGCATCGAATTCTGAGCGAAGTAAACGTAGGAAAGAAAACCATGAACCTCACACGTGGATTCCGTAAATTCGCGTTTTATCGGGTATCGTACGGCTGCGGAAAAACCAGCCCGACGAGTGGGGAGAGACTCGCGTACGTCCGTTCGTCCTATCGGCTCCCACAAATCGCCGGCCGCGTCGTTCAATTGATAAAAACAGGAACGTTCACCAGGGGCTGGTTTATTAAGATCGCGGGACGATATTTACGGGGTTGACCGAGACCGCGGCGGAGAGGAAGAAAGAGAGCGACGGCCGAGGAGGCGGTAATCGAGTCACGACGAGTCGAGGAACGCGCGTTACTTTTCGATAAGCTGCCCCACGACGAGCAGCTCGTGAATTCGTGATCATCGATAAGCGAACGACCGATTCCCCGTAATCTCCCTGAAATAATAATAATAATGATATCGAGGCTGCACAAGTCATTCTTATTCGTCTTCCTCTCGCTTTTTCTTTAGAATCTCTTCTCACCGTCATTTTCCATCTTAGATATTTAATTAATTTAGAAGAACATACGTTTGCTTCGAAATCGCGACGATCGTTTTACCGATATTTTATCGTTTCTATACCGTCCCTTTCCGTACTTATTCGTTCGCTTTAATTATAATTGATAAACATTTCCCGGAAACGATATCGTTGATAAAACAATACGGAAAGTGAAGTTAATGAATATTTCGCCGATGAAACGGCCGATAAAATGGAATCTCGCGTTATCTAATTGTTCGACGTCTATACCATGATTCTCGTTTTATATTTCCAGTTTGCGCCGGCATTTTTTATTCCCTTTTTTTGGTTACAGTTAATCATCGGGCTCTTTTATCGCGGCCGGCACCGATGCGAAAGAGGTCTTGAAATAACGTGTCGTGACCTCGATATGCCAGCCGGCTTGCTGATTCGCTGGTTGGCTCGCGGCCCGATTTTCCTTCCGATATCTTCCCGCTGCACCCTCGAAAACTCATCCCCCTCGCGCTCTCGCTCATCGTTCCCGCGGATGCCTCCCCGTTCCGGATAACTCGCCAGTTTCAACGTTCCTCGAGATACGCTTCCTACGATTATTCGTTATCAACGATAGCAATGGTCATTGTCGAGTTTCGGGGCTCTAAGTCCTCCTACTAAATCGCGTCTATGTTTTATGAAAATCTTGAGTCTTGAATATAATTAAGTAGCCTTGTCATATATGTATAGTTATTACATAGAAAATAATTAAGTGTTATAGTTTTTGGACGAGGTATTTAAAGGTTTGACTAACAATAAGGGAGCTTTGACCCTCTGAAACTTCATCGATTTTAGACTTATTGTTAGCTACGAGTTTACATTCTTTATTCATTACCTAAATTCGAATAATACTTCATTAAACTTGGGTTTTAGAAAAAAAACAGTGAACGTAGCTATAAGATTTGCAATAATAAATTATTTTGAAGTGTTTCAATTTACATCAGATAAAATATTACTCATTACTTCAGTACTTTCGTTTTTATTGGAACTTATGTATTTGGATACTTTGCAAAATATATAATTGTATATGTTATGGAAATAATTGAGTGCAAAACAAATGTTTTCGCCCGGGATCGAACCGGGGACCTTCCGCGTGTTAGGCGGATGTGATAACCACTACACCACGAAAACTTGATGTCTACATTTCACAAGAGAACATTTCTCTTCTGTTCAACAGAATTCAATTTTTTATGAAGATGCTACAAGAAAGCTATACTTTGTCAAACTAGAGATGAATCCATGAATATGAATTAACATGGTGAATCCTTTAATTCTTCAATGCATGAATTCCTTATTCTATAGTAAACGATTGATGTAAATAGAATCAATAGTTGAACTTCGTTCTGAGTTACATTTTTTATTAACATTTTTCGTCTTTTATGAAAAGATTTTTGAGTTGCCAACTTTTTCTTTGGAGAGAGGAACCTTAAATCTGAGGTGCTCTGATCTTGACTTTATTCAGTATCTCTTTCACATATAAAATTGCGTATAAAAAAAATTACATCATCTATTTTTTAATACTCATATTACTGAATATCAATATATTCTAACTTAATTTCGTTAACCTGCTATATATATGTAATTTAACTTTCCTCTTACGAAAGATACTGACGAAATAAGAAAATCTAAGACGCGTAAATCTAACACGTATAAGAACAAAAAATATAGTTCCGCAAACTCATATTTTTGATCAATTTTCCGGTGAACGTTGACATTCCGCCTGATCGCGCCGCTATCGGAGTTTACCTCCATAAACCAAGGAAGTTAGTACAAAAAGACCGTTCCGAGCTTATGAAAAGAATGATAAATGGAAAAGCTCGCTGGGAGCCCCGCGTGTCATTCGACACGGAGCCGCGTCATAAATCGAAGATCCACCCAAGACCCGACCAATCAGCATCGCGTACCAAATCACCGGTGCACCAGGAACGCGGCGGACCAGCACCGCGTCCTGTTTCTCTGATCCTTTCACGAGCCTTCTATTGTCCTTGACGGACCTCCACTCCCACGCGTTCCCGGAGGCTCCCTTAAAACCCGGCGCATCCTGTCCCCCCTATTCACGCGCGCGGCATATAGGAGCCATCGCGGATCCTTCGGCTCGAGAGCAGGATCCTTGCTCCGTAGGGTGGACGAAAACTCTTCGGCTCTAGTCTCCTGGTAAATATTGGCTCGCGTTCGGACGATTTACTCAGGTTTGCTCCGGCGACGTGCGGATTCCCTCACGAGCATTGTCTCCTCGAGTCCTGAGAAGGGTACTTGGAGAAAACAGAATGTGTCTGCAGTCGTCAAACAGCAATGAGATCCTACAATATTTGGGATCGTGCTCCGACTTTTATACTGGTCGCTTCCAAAGCGGTCAAGAGTTAATTCGTCGCGGATCGAGGAATTTCGTGTACTTGCTATCATAAATAAGGCATTTTTATTCGTAACTGGGGAGAAAAGAGAGAGTAAACAAACGAATATCGAAATAATTCTAATTAATAATAATTATAATTATAATTTAAATAAAAATAAATATCGAATATAATCGATATTTATATGCGCATGTCTTCGAACCTTCGAGGACTTTGTCAATCATTACCGGATTTCGGTGCTTCTTTCTTTCTTTTCTTTTTCTTGAGAAAGCTTGATCGCTAGAATCGAAGACCTGACTTATTTCGACAGGTGGTCTCAATCTTATCATTGTCTATTGATATTCCAAACCCTTCTGTTACTAGGCAAATCCGTGCCACAATTATAGTTTCGTAAATTTTCGTCGCACTATTATATGAAATTAAATTCGGTAAAAATTGTAGTGTTCGTACGATTCGTTCTATCGAAAACCTCGACTTGCCTCTACTATCTTTCGGAGAAAGCCGAGTATTGCTTTGGTTCGCCGTAACCTATTCCGCTAGATATATTATTTACTCGAACTTATTATAATTTCGAAACATAACTGAAAGTCGAAGTACGCATTCTTTCAAGATAAATACCTATATACTCCAATTATGTATCCAATAATTCTACGAAATCAAGAAACTCCATTCCCGAAAATTACAGTTCTTGCGAGAGATTATTGAGGTGTTCAATTTTTAAGTTTGGAGAGAAGTTTCAAGCAGAACTTTATAATGCCGGTACGTTTGAACTGGCGCGACGTCAAAGAAGTGTTCGAAGTTTCCTCTGTAGGAAAAATCGACGAGCGAGCGAAAGAGTACGGAGCGAAGGGTCATAAAAATCTCGAGGCGTAGCGGGGTGGAATAGAAGCGCCGGCGCCAAACGGCTGGCAACAGTCGATAAACAGAACGGCTCGTGCCGGGCCACCCTCTCGGCCAGCGTGAAAGTCCCGTAAAGCCCAATGACATAAAACGCAACAGGGCTGACGGCTGTTTGGGGTTGGCGAGCGAGAAATTCACGGCGGAGGAGACCGCGTTATTAACCAACCACAGCCTGCTCGATTCTCCTCCGCGTTAACGACCACTGCGTTTCATAACAATATCCAACCGACCTCGAACAGCGAAACTGCAAGAACTTCCTTTCCCAAATTATTTCAAGCCTTACAGTAAATATATTTCAACAATCAAAGTAAATCGCTTATTATTGAATTCTTTGAATTTTGTAAAACTT
>SMSR01015819.1:69359-94855 GCA_019453355.1 Ceratina japonica
TATTACATAAATTTATCAGAGGTATAATAGGCAAATTTTGGATAACGGGGTAACGAGAACGGGAAGATTGAATTTATTCTCGAAACTGAATTTTCGTGCGAACAATTGGGTCCGATTGAACGTCTAACAATCAGCGGCGCAACCGTATGTATCATAGCTCGACGTAGCTCGAATGCGGACGGCAGAGCGGACGGATTCCGTCGACGACGGAGCGTCGGGATTCCAGGCCGGCTGACGGTGCCTCGAAATCAATTCCCAAATGGATCCTCGGTGGATCGAAAGCGTCCGTGGCATTCTACGATTCCGCCGCACGAATTTGTCGACCGGAAATACCGTCTTTTATCCCCCGTCTCTCTGCCTCCCGTCCTATCTTTCTTCTTTATCTCCCCTTCCTCCCGGCCCGTACACTTGGAACGGTTCCAGGAGTGATTTGCATCTAACGAAGCCACTTTGTTCTCGCGCGACGTGGCCTTTCCTCGCGGCGCACGGCCATCCGGCGAACTGTTACGTAAACATCGGAAGGAATAGGTTTGTGTACCAAGTTCAATGGTTGGAGCCACGTTTCCTTTTGTCGTGCACGCTCCTCCGACGGTTTCACAGCTGGATACTTACTTAATTCCTAGTTGCAACGAATGCAACTGACATAGAAACCAGAAACATTCATATACATATATTTTAAGGGAACTTCCTATATATAAATTAACCCCTTGCCGTATTTTAACGAGTCTGACTCGTGATTATAATTTTGTACTAGATATAAATATCATGAGTCGAACTCGTGATCAAAATTTTATAGCAAACGTGGGTATCAGAAATCAGACTCGTGGTTGTAATCTCATGTCCACCCAGAATGTGCAAAGTTTGTTGTACGTATAAAAGACGGAGGAAAACTACTTAAGAATGGACAAGGCTCGAAGTTTCCCGAGCGGGAAGGGGTTAATGAAATCACCAAACCGTATTACATATTCCCTTTTAACGAATACAATTGTTTAAACCTATCAATAATAATAAGTGTTAGAGATTTTGTAATGGGCGCGAATGGAAAGAGCGGATGACGTATGCGAGAGTGTGACGAATGATAGAAGGAGAGAGAGATATATAAAAAGGAGTGAACGAGTTAGAGTGTGGGTTAGTTGGTTAGTTAGTTAGTCAGTGAAACTGGAGAAATTGGCAAGAAAGCGAGTAAGAGATCGGGGTATTCGACGATAGTATACATATATGTATGTACCTTTATATATTAAATTACGCTAATTACCGTTTCGTCATAAAATTTATAATAAAATCTTTAATAGAAGTCTTAATTAACTTGAAGGCGTAACTTTTAATGTCTGACGGGGTCTTTTACAGTTTTAATTTAGTGCACAATCTGTAGTACTAATTAATCGGTTTCTGCCTCGTTACTTCCAAACGTCCTGCTGCTGTCTACTACTCAACGTGTCTTGATTATGTATTCGCATTCGGCAGGTCCCTTCATCCGAGAAGGGGGAGATACAATACTGTATGTGCTAATTAGTCACATACATTTTCGCGGTTAAGGCACAAAAGCCTACAGATATTACAATTGTAACGAAAATTATTATCTATGAGATTTCGTGTAATGTTAAGGTTGTATGAGCCGTAAAATCTCTGCTAAAAGTTTAAGACATGTAATAAAGTTAATTTAATAGTAACTATTAAAATTTCAATGCTTTGTCATTGTTTAAGATCTTGCTTACTGCAACGCCAGAATAGAGGCGTTTAAGAGGAAGCTAGAGAGGCTAAAGGATGTACTAAGACAGTGACAAATAAGCCTGTGCGAAGAGATTCATTAAAACTTCCACGAGATAAAGAAAGGAGGAGAAAAAATGATACAGACTAGAGAGGACGAAATTAAAGTCTCACAAAACCTTCTATATATACTTAGACGGGAAACAAGAGACAATGAGAAATTGCGAACGAAACAGTTTCGTTAGTCCGGAAACGAAGAGATTGACATTTTCTTCGACTGGCTTTTTGGACAACCGAAAACCACGTTTATGCTTTCCTCAGGATTTTCGGCGGGGTTTCCAGCGTCGCAAGTCTATTAGCGGAAGCTTCGATTATGATGAACGTGGATGCTCGTTAGCAGCTCGTTAACCTCGGTTCCCGTCGGAAAATCCTTAATTACTGCGGTCGGAACGAGCCCGCTGCTACGCTGATTCTTCTCGTTTTTGGACTCGACGACCCCGTTTTCAGGATAAAGGGTTTACAGCTCCGGGATTGTTTGCCAGCTGATAGTCGCGGCGAAGTGTGCGCGCCGTGAGCAGTAATTGAAAACGCGAAGGACAAAGGCTGGCATGTAAGATAGTTTGTGTACAAAATTGACTTTAAAACAGAGAATTAGGATCTCCTTACTATATGGGACGGAAAGCGGGGGAATTACGAATTTAATCTTCATAATTTCGTAATGACTATCTTTTCTTGAATAAAATTTCATACGACCTTTAACCTTTCTATTTATATGATATTTTTATACGACGTACCATGTGTGTGTGTGCTTAATACACGTAACACGTATGCAACGTAGCATCGTCGGCGATTGTTTGGAGCCAGTCTCTTTAACCAACAGTGAATTCACGCGAAATGTTTGCCCTGTCAACGGCAACGATATCGCGCACGCTTAGACCCAGAGAAATCTCGCCGTTTGTTGCTTTACATTTCGTGACACCTCGTTCAGGATTCGAAGCATGCCGGCCAGCAAACCAAGCAATTTCGCGTGCCGACATACATGCAGAATCGTCTGGCCCGTTCCACCTGACTCGTTCGTGCAACCCGTGTTTCCACTTTACTAACTCTTATCCTCTTTACCGGATGTTTGTACTCGTACGTTGTTTTTTTAATTCCCTGCAATTTCTGCAAACACTTCGCGTATCGAATCTCCTATAGGTATAACTTTAGCACGCGTCTTAAATATTCATTTTTATATTCGTTATTTTAAGAGAAACTATACTTTTCACTTTGTAGTTAGTCTTCGCTTAATGTACAGAACGTGGTCAGATTTCCAAGCGTAAAACGTAGCAGGAAATTCGAAAGCTGATGCGAACAATTATGCAGGCGATCGATTGGACGGCCGTAATTTCGAGTCGGCTCCAATCGCAGAGTCAACGATCATAGATCCGATCGCAATCAAAGGCGGGAAAGACGGAGGGTTATAGCCAACAAGAGAATTTACGCGAGTTTCCCTAGTTCGCCGGAGGGCAATGGGCGACCCGCGACCGAAATAACCGAGATTTATTTCGCACAGGTCCCGCTTAAATCCTGTTAAGCGATGAGCGTATACTCGCCTGCGACTTAACAGCATTCACGCGTTACGTTCACGCCTCGGCTCGTCGCGAGCCTCATCGATTATCGAGGCTAACGAGTCCAATTAAACTGCCCTCGGCGACTCTACCGCCGAACACAGCACTATATCAACTTATCCGAAATTCTTTTAATAGATTTAAGCATCCTTGTTTAAATAAATTTGTTAACATAAATTCTATTAATTTTAATTACGTCTTTTTAACACAGCATTATATCAACTTATCCGAAATTCTTTTAATAGGTTCAAGCATCCTTGTTTAAATAAATTTATTAACATAGATTTTATTAATTTTAATTTCATCTTCTTAACACAGCATTATATCAACTTATCCGGAATTCTTTTAATAGATTTAAGCATCCTTGTTTAAATAAATTTGTTAACATAAATTCTATTAATTTCAATTACGTCTTTTTAACACAGCATTATATCAACTTATTCGAAATTCTTTTAATAGGCTTAAGCATCCTTGTTTAAATAAATTTTGTTAATATAAATTCTATTAATTTTAATTACGTCTTTTTAACACAGCACTATATCAACTTATCCGGAATTCTTTTAATAGGTTCAGGCATCCTTGTTTAAATAAATTTAACATAAATTCTATTAATTTTAATTACGTCATTTTAAATATACCAGCGACACAATTTTTCAAATTTATTTTATTGAATAATAAGTAATCGAGTTTGATCTATCCATTAGATTTGAAATAACCCAAGGCGAGATAAATACTCCCTGTAGACGTTGAGGATTTCTCATGAAAATTGAAGTACTTTAGAAGAACAGCACGAGGGATCGCGCTCCCAAAGATTGTCAATCAATCCAATCAGGGTGATGCAACATAAAGAAATAGAGCAGGAAAGAGGAGGGGGAGTTAACATAAATTCTATTAATTTTAATTACGTAATTTTAAATATACCAGCGACACAATTTTTCAATTTATTTTATTGAACAATAAAGTAATAGAGTTTGATCTCTTGGTCTTGATCCATTAGATTTGAAATAATTCAAGGCGAGATATATACTCCCTGTAGACGTTGAGGATTTCTCATGAAAATTGAAGTAGTTTAGAAGAACAGCACGAGGGATCGCGTTCCCAAAGATGGTCAATCAATCCAATCAGGGTGATGCAACATAAAGAAATAGAGCAGGAGGGAGGAGGGGGATTAAAATAGCGTTCACGGATAACGCGTGTCACGAGTTATTTTTAAACGCGACTGGCGCATTCTTTCCGCGGCTGGTCTATCAATAGCCGGGTCCCGGTAATATCTGCCTAGCGCGTAATAACGATATTTCAAGCCACGACTTTGACTTTTAGCGACTCGCGAAACGAGCAAAATCGCTTACGCGTACGCAGATGTATGCGTACGCGTATATGTACGCACGCACGCACGAAGGAACAGCTTATAAAATCCGTTATGCGACATTCTTTTCATTTGTAACTGACATTCAATTTGTACCAACAGGAATTCTATGCTATATCCATGTATTTAGCTATAAGATTAATGTGTGTTGAACCGATGCGAAAAGAAACTGGAATACGAGCTGGCAAGAGAGATAAAAAGGTCCTTTTCCCTGAATTTTACGCATACTTCATTTAAGTTATTAAGAAAACTTGTAAGAAATGGCAATTCAATTTGTACCAACAGGAATTCTACACTACCATATATCCTTGTATTCAGCTATAAGATTACTGTGTGTTGAACCGATGCAAGAAGAAACTGGAATACAAGTTGACAAGAGAGAGATAAAAGAATCCGTTTTCCCTGAATCTCACGCATACTTAATTTAAGCGTTATTAAGAATAAAACTTGAATTCTTCGTCGCGATGCCATTTCATTTTTTATGAAACGTGACAACGTGCATCAATACTCGAAGGCAGCCGCGCGTCGGGTACTGTTGCATCAAAAATCGAAGGGTGAGAGAGAGAGAGAGAGAGAGAAGTAAAAAATGGTCCTGGGCGTCCGGTTATCGAGGATGTAACCCGCAGTTTTTCGACGTCCGTTACACGTCGTGCGATTCACGTGTCGGATAAAAGGTACTGAATGGCGGGACCGGGACGGCGGCGCGACCAGTCGATGAATCGATTTTCAGCGAGAGGTATCGACGACGTGGCATGCGATACGATGCGGCTCAATAATTCATTATTTGAGCAGCCACCGAGGGCAGGGAGAGCCGCCGAAACGATGTACCGCGGTTACGACGTGGTTTTATGTAAAACACGTCGCCGCCGATATTTCGTCCACCGTTTTCGCGCCTCGACGATTTCATTATTTAATGATCCCGATAAAGAATTCATAATTCTCTTCGTCCTGCCTGATTACGACCGACAGTTTATCTTAATATAGTTGAAGACTTTAGCGAGAAGTCGGTTTAAAAATACCGATCGATGAAATAATATTTTATCAAACATGTCAAGATGTTTCGTATAACATTGCCTTCAAGAATTTTGTAATTAATACTAACCGTATCGTGGTCAAATGACCGTACCTAAATACGTTTATAGGAAATAGAAAGAAAACGAAATATGTTTGGTCGTATTATAAAAGTTATGATTATTATTTGAGCTGTTAACCTGAAACTGAAGCAGCAACGCCAATATTAAATTGCACTCGAATATAAAAAATATGAATATAGGACATTAGCGTAGAAAACCAGTCGGTAGGTTTAGCGCTAAATTGAGAAAAGCCATAGAGAACTGGCAATTCGATCTGACAGAGCATTTGATTGTGCTCTCCGACTAATTGATACGGCAGGGCTATTCAATTTCGCGATACGAGAACTGGATTCACGGTACGACCGTAGGTTTCATCATATAGATCACGTTTTCAAGACTGGGATAAAGGAAGGCGATAGTATTTGCCTATAAGACGGGGGAAATTAGTTTGAGCCGTATAAAAGTTAAGCAGTCCGGCGCGCGGGAATCAATTCCCGGTGGCAGGTGTAATCAAGCGGAGCGCGGCCGCGTTTATTGCTAATTAATCGAGGAGAGCGAGCTAGAGCTGTGCCCGAGCCGGTTCAATTGATGCTCGTGCGATTAATTATTTAGAAACGATCCACGGCTGGCTGCGTTAAGGCGCCGTTTCGTCTTTGCCACCGTGAAAGACGTAATTGAGCAACGTGATGCATGCACGCTATTAATACGTCGCTGATGAAGTTGGACACGCTTGTTCGGATTGTTAAAACGTACGGCCACGGTCTAGCTACGCTCGGCCGGTTCGATGAAGACGTTTAGCGTTAATGGACTACGCGAATGTATTTAATTGGTTTTGTGTTCGCTTTGCGGGATAGTCGAGGGAACGTGACCGTGTGTCAACTCGAGATCGAACTAAAGATCGTACAAAGACTCTCTCTCGTTCGTTTTATCGATCAGATATCGATCCTTTTAATTATAGCTGGGACAAATTTGAATGCCATCGAATTATGCTTCCTTGAAAAGCGTCGGGCGTATAATCAGTTTAAAAAGCTGTCAGCTATTTATATATGATTACACGTCAATGAAACCGCGATAAACCGTCAAGAAATTAGAGCCATCGCGGCTATAATACGCGCTCAAACCTGGCGGGCATCGTGACGTCGAAAATCGGCTAGAATAAAGCGTGGATGTCACGATATCGACGGGTATCGCCGTTAACGTCAACATCAGTGCTCTCCGTCGATGTCCAAGTGTGCACGGAGCCTAATATCAACAAGTGGAACGACGACGACGTCAGACAGGGATCGAATCGAAACGGGACGAGCGACGATGACTATTACTCAACACGCCTTTAATTGTGCACTCATCCATTGGCAGATATTGCGTCCGCGTGAACACTTGTTTTTATTTCACCTCTCCCGTCAGTAAATCGCGCAGATACTGGAAATCATGCGAAAGAAACTGTTGTGCGAGCCGCTTTTAGAAACTGGAGGGAACGTAATTCAATCGAATCGATGGAAAGTATGACAATTCCTGAAATTGTTTATCTTATTTAGAAGCTGAATCGACATACAGTGACTTCCATTAATATTCGGACACATTTTGAAACGGTATAAGATTTTTAGTATTAGATTAAAGAACTTTATCTTCTGTGGAATTTTAGAGAGCTTAATTTACTATAGAATGTGTAACAAAAAATTAAAAAAACTTGGTATTCATTGAAATCGCGAGGAAAATAGTAAAGGACATGGTTTTTAACTTTTTTTATTAGGGTCTGGAATAAAAATTGGAATTGTCTCGTTTGCAGATCTAAGTAAGTTATATGCATGTGCAAAGTTTCATAAAAGTCGATCAACATTGCTAGGCGCTAGAAGCGATTAGAAATTGAAAAAATCGCAATTCTCCACGACTTTCAATCTACGACTGGGATAAATTGAAGAATTTTTACATGTTTCGATATGTCTAACTCTTTGATGGTTTCATGGATTTTTATAAAACTTTATACATTCATATAACAATTTTAGATCTACAAACGGGATGTTTCAAATTTTTCCTAGAGCCTCTAACGAAAAAGTTTAACATCATGATCTTTTCTTTTTTCTTCGAGATTTTGACGAATAGTAATTTATTTTAATTGTTTGTTACACATTACATAGTAAACTAAGCCTTTTAAAAGCCCACAAAAAATTAAGTTAGTCGGCTCCATTTTAAAGAACTTATACCGTTTCGAAGTGTGTCCGAATATTAATGGGAGTCACTGTAGAATTTCTGTACGATTTAGTTTCAAATAATTAATCCTGCTGGAACGAGTATAAATTCTGATAAGTAAGACGAGTCAGTTTTATTGAGGCGGACTTATTAAAATCGTTTGGTCGATGGTCGATTGTCCTTGGGACAACGAGTCCAGCTGGCGCGGACGAAAAAGGAAGGCGATCGCGAGAGGAATCAGGAAGGGGTTGGCGAGAAGAAGGTGAAGCGACAGGAAGAGGAGTACCACTGCTCCCATGATCCCCGCGAATTTGCATGCGAGCCGCGTTGGACCGACCGAACGACCACGACCGGTCGAGATATCGATTCGCAGGTGGCTAGCCGAAGGGATCGCTTACAATACGATTTATTACGGGGGACCACCTGCTCGCAGAAATCTCAATCGTGCCGACTTCGATGCCACGCCATGCCGCCATAGATGGGAATGATGGAAGCGGCGTGGAACAACCGCTTCCCACGGATCTTCATTAGGATCCTTCTCTCTCTCTTTCCCCGCTCTTCCTTTTTTATCGTTCAATTGTTCCACTTGAGTTACATCCGTATCCTTTTCGGTAACAGTTCTCACAGAAGACATTTGAACAAGTCTGATTCGATTATCGTCCTTTATCTCGAAGAATACATATAGCAGTAAAGTCTGTCTAGTAAGTCTAGTTGTACGTCGCGATCGCGGAATAAAATCGTATCGCTGCTATCATGAATTGTATCCATAAATCATGGGTTAAAAAAAGAAGGTAAAGAAATAAAAATGAGGAAATTATTACGTTGAGTTAGGTGAATTAAGAGGGCACGCGTTCATCACACAAGTTACTCCCAGGAAGGAGTAGAGAACATGGTTAATTTAGATGTTCTAATAATTGAACCAAAAATGATGATGCACCCTCGACATCCGGGGCNTTTTGACGAATAGTAATTTATTTTAATTGTTTGTTACACATTACATAGTAAACTAAGCCTTTTAAAAGCCCACAAAAAATTAAGTTAGTCGGCTCCATTTTAAAGAACTTATACCGTTTCGAAGTGTGTCCGAATATTAATGGGAGTCACTGTAGAATTTCTGTACGATTTAGTTTCAAATAATTAATCCTGCTGGAACGAGTATAAATTCTGATAAGTAAGACGAGTCAGTTTTATTGAGGCGGACTTATTAAAATCGTTTGGTCGATGGTCGATTGTCCTTGGGACAACGAGTCCAGCTGGCGCGGACGAAAAAGGAAGGCGATCGCGAGAGGAATCAGGAAGGGGTTGGCGAGAAGAAGGTGAAGCGACAGGAAGAGGAGTACCACTGCTCCCATGATCCCCGCGAATTTGCATGCGAGCCGCGTTGGACCGACCGAACGACCACGACCGGTCGAGATATCGATTCGCAGGTGGCTAGCCGAAGGGATCGCTTACAATACGATTTATTACGGGGGACCACCTGCTCGCAGAAATCTCAATCGTGCCGACTTCGATGCCACGCCATGCCGCCATAGATGGGAATGATGGAAGCGGCGTGGAACAACCGCTTCCCACGGATCTTCATTAGGATCCTTCTCTCTCTCTTTCCCCGCTCTTCCTTTTTTATCGTTCAATTGTTCCACTTGAGTTACATCCGTATCCTTTTCGGTAACAGTTCTCACAGAAGACATTTGAACAAGTCTGATTCGATTATCGTCCTTTATCTCGAAGAATACATATAGCAGTAAAGTCTGTCTAGTAAGTCTAGTTGTACGTCGCGATCGCGGAATAAAATCGTATCGCTGCTATCATGAATTGTATCCATAAATCATGGGTTAAAAAAAGAAGGTAAAGAAATAAAAATGAGGAAATTATTACGTTGAGTTAGGTGAATTAAGAGGGCACGCGTTCATCACACAAGTTACTCCCAGGAAGGAGTAGAGAACATGGTTAATTTAGATGTTCTAATAATTGAACCAAAAATGATGATGCACCCTCGACATCCGGGGCACGCACACAGATGTTGACCAAGCCCGGTTTTTTAAAACCCTGCGCGACAGTTCTCATCGTTCGGATGGTCGAAATGAATGAGAAGCGGACAGGAGCGGGCGGCACAAGAACGAACAGCCGACAAAAAAGAAAAATGAAAAAAAATGAAAAGAGTAGTTCTCGGTGGCAGCCGGTTCAGCGAGTTTTTGACCGTCTGGCGCTAACTGTTGGGGCCCCGTACCACCTTCGCAGGTACCGTCCCACACTTGGTTCCCACTCCGAGCACGGGCCCTACCGACAGAGAGAACCCTTCCACCAGCATCCCGGCCGCCCACAACTCGCTACAAACCGCGGCCCTCGGTGATTTATGGGACACCGCCGGAAACGCGAGGGGGAGAAACGGTTTTCAGCCGGAAAAGAGCCGAGCAAGGGTGGCATTATTTTTTGTTTGCCCGCGCGGCCAGCGTTGGGGTGTCACGTGCCGCGCGGTCGAAAGAAAGACCTCATCGCTGGTAATTAGCCGGAGATTACTCCCGATGGTTGATAATGGACAATTCGAGAAAGGGAGAACCTCCCTTTTGTCCTCCTCTCAAAAAAAAAGTTCAGTTGTAAGTAAGATTATTTTTTGGCAGTTGAAAATTCGTAGGGACTCAGAGAACCTCTGAACCACTCGCGATGGTTGATAATGGACAATTCGAGAAAGGGAGGTTCTCCCTTGTTGGTAGGTTAGTGGTTCAGAGGTTCTCTGAATCCCTACGAATTTTCAACTGCCAAAAAATAATCTTACTTATATCTGAAAACAGTTTTTGTAACTGTTACTCATATTACTTACACAGTTACTTATATCTGAAAACAATTTTTTGTAACAAATTACCTCAAAAAATTTTAGTATTGAAATAATAGAAAATTCTCGTAGCGAATTGACGTTCCACGTTACATAATTTCTCTTTTAAGTCGACGCGATATAAATCTACGTAGGCGTCTGAACCGCTGATTTTTTTGGAGTCCGAAATCTTTCCCTTCAATCGTTGTGTACTCTCGGCCGGCGATTACTTGTTACAAGTTTCTTGGACGAGCGGACAAGAGGAGGTTCGTAGGAAGAGGCGAAACGAGCGGCAGGAGGTAGAGCGAACCAGGCGCGAGGAGGTCGTTCGAGTGAGTAAATGGCACGTCAGCGTGGACTGCGGGCAATATCGGCGGCGAACGTCAGAAGGCCGGCCAACTTTTTTTCCTAGCGAACACAGACAAATCGATATCTACCCGCGCGGCGGTTTCGCGTTTTCCTGCTGCACCAGCCTCGGCCGTAGGGTCACTGACACACCGTTCCCGTCCGATGGAACCAGATAACATTTTCGATTTCACACAAGCTCCCAGTGAATTTTCATTGTTTAACAGACACTGTCTTCAGAAATTGTTGTAACGAATACATTGAAATAAAAAGAAATCCTATTACTTTTTTACTTTTGTTATATCAATTTTGCAGAATTGCTAACACTGCGATTTGGAAGGTATTAAGGGACGTTTTCCCTAAAAAAGGTTGACATGAAGTNACCGTTCCCGTCCGATGGAACCAGATAACATTTTCGATTTCACACAAGCTGCCAGCGAATTTTCATTGTTTAACGGACAGAGTCTTCAGAAATTGTTGTAATGAATACATTGAAATAAAAAGAAATCCTATTACTTTTTGACTTTTGTTATATCAATTTGGTAGAATTGCTAACACTGCGATTTGGAAGGTATCAAAGGACGTTTTCCCTAAAAAGGTTGGCATGGTATGATTCGATTAGGAATTGTTATTGAAGGACGGACTTTGATATGGGTAATTTGGAAGGCAATGAAATGGCGAAACCATTGATTCTTGCGGCGACAGTGTACCTCTGTCCCCATTAAACTAGGATCAATTCACGGGACATTCAATCCAATCGCGTACAAGGAAAACGAGAGAAACTGGGTCGGCGCAATTTCATAAAACCTTTTCCTGTAACAGCAAACAACGCGATGCAGTCGCTTCTAGAACGATACGTCGACCCATATTCGGCTCGCTATTAACGCAGTTTCGGACTAACTTACAGATAATCGAATTGAAATCTAACCATCGTCTCATGAGNAACAACGCGATGCAGTCGCTTCTAGAACGATACGTCGACCCATATTCGGCCCGCTATTAACGCAGTTTCGGACTAACTTACAGATAATCGAATTGCAATCTAACCATCATCTCATGACAACGTGTGAATAATTTTGATATAAAAAACTATGATAAAGGCTTCTTCAAATCTGCTGATATCTCCATTTCTGAATAAGAAATACCAACAATTAGGTAAATTCAATATAACATTTATCAATCGCTGTTAACGCAGTTTCGGACTAACTTACAGATAATCGAATTGCAATCTATCATCTCATGAAAACGTGTGAATAATTTTGACATAAAAAACTATGATAAAGGATTCTTCAAATCTGCTGATATCTCCATTTCTGAATAAGAAATACCAATAATTAGGTAAATCCAATATAACGTTTTATCAATCAACTGTTGCGTCTGATCGAACGACTTCATGCACGAAATAGCCGCGAAACAATAGTTGATGTCTCGAAGGCTTGAGTCATACGAGCGTCTTGCTCTCGAAGTCGGTAGAGCACGGTTGCCCCGTCACCGATTTAGAGAATGACTTCCTACCGTTTCTGTCGCCTTGCTATAACGACGACCCTCTCCTCGTTTCTTCCACGCACGGCAGAGAGAGCGTAACGCTCTCCTCGTCGCGGCAGCACCGGTTTGGTACCACCACGTCTCCACTCTCTCTCATCGCTTACCCCTTCGATCGTCCAAGCGCGACTAGCTGGCTATTAAGAGCTCTACGTCTCGCTCTAGCCGTCGTAAAGCCGGACGCGTTTCCGTCGGACGGCCTCCTTTTTCGTTCGCCGTTCTAGGATACCTCCTTCCTCGTCTCGCGTTCCTCGTTCGACTCGCTCGGTTCGCGTTCACCTTGCACCGTCGCGGTTACTCCTGTTCCCGAACGGATTCGCCCGCGTTCCTGTCTGGCATTCTCTGTTCCCGTGTTCGAGCCAGACTTCTCGCATGACCTGTCGCCCTGATACCATGGGCAACCGGACGCAGACGTGCAAGATGGCACGCCCAGCTGTCGCCACGCAGACGCCGTCGTCGCTGACTGCCGCCGTAGAGACAGGATCGCATGCACGATTAAATGCTAGTTCTCTCTCTCTTCTCTCTACGAGTTATGCTGATTCGAATTTCCAGCACGCGTTCCCCGGATGCGGTAACTCGACGGATTCCTTCGCCCGCAACAGACGTGGACCGTTGCGTTCGGATACCATCTTGGAGAACGTTCCTACGAATTACGGTCGATCTTCTACCAATTCCAATCGACCGATTTAAGACAGATTACGTGCGTAGTAGTTCTGGTTTTTGTAATTAGTGTACTGAGGGTTTTATGGATTTGTAATAAAATTGAGATTGGACGAAAGTGCATGAAGTGTCAAAGATTAGAGGACATTCTTATTAAATATCATTTCTTAAGTTGATATCTTAGAAGTTCTGTTCAATCGCGTTCTGCAAAATTCGTTTCAATCTTCTACCAATTCCAATCAACCGATTTAAGACACTTGATTACGTGCATATAGTATTTCTGGTTTTTGCAATTAGTAGATTGAGGATTTTGTAGATTTGTATTAAAATTGAGATTAGACGAAAGTGCATGAATGTCAAAAATTAAAGGACATTCTTACTAAATATCATTTCTTAAGTTGACACCTTAGAAGTTCTGTTTTGCAATAAAAATCGTCAGTCTAGCAATAAATAATAAGAATAACTGTTCCTTAGATTCGTTCCCATCTCTCGAACGAATCAATGAAATTTCTGATAAGAGGCGAGTTTATCAGGACGCATGGAACGGCGACGGATAAAAATAGGCGTATCCGACGGACGTATACAACGTCGCCGGTGCACTGAATGCCGACCGTTGATGATAATGACGACGCGGCGCTGATATCGCTGATTGTTACGTAGCAGCTGAATTGCCACGTGATTACGCGAACGGATTGACTGCGAGCGTAAAGCTGATCCGATGCCGATTCATATTCCTGAACCCGTTTCGTTTTTTATTTTAAGCAACCTGGTATTTAATCAAACATTTCTTTCTTCATCAAGACATGTACAGAAAGACGTATACAGAAATTTGTTTAATCATTTAATGAGTTCAGTATATTAACGTTGCTTGTTCTATCGGAGAAATAGTCAAGTCCGAACCGATTTTTGATATAATATATCCTTTTTCATTATCGTTTATTAAATTGTTATAATTACTGAACGTCACTATAATATTTTTCATGTATGTTTCTTTTTCCAACGATATGCTAGCATAATAGTTTTCGCAGATATCATGTTTGTATCCTGAATTCCGAAATCCTTGAATTATTACAAAGAAGAGTCTTTTGGAATTGCCTACATTCCACAGGCTCATTTCGTAGACATGTCTAAAATATCGCCTGATCGTTCTTATCATTCGTTTCGCCTAAACCAAATTTCCTTGCGACACGCTTTTAAGAAGAACATTCGATGATACGTACAATAAAGTTGACCACCCCTGCTCTGTCGCATGTAATTATATCTACTGATAGTATTGATCAAGCAACGCGCGTTTTATAATCATTCAATTATAAATCACTTCCTAACGTGAATCAACGATTTTTCTATCGCCGATGCGTCAAGGAATACATCTACATATGTATGTACGAATACTTTTTTTTATTATTCCTCATGAATTTTCCATCGTTCCTTGCTTCATTTTTCCCTCTCGATTCTTGCCGTTCCCCACTAATTCCCAGGATCACTGCGCAGAGCTACCGTTTCCATTTCTCGAGCGCGTACGAGTGTCGCGGTATGCAAACGAGCATCCCGCGTCGTCGCGACTTTGTTCGCGACTTCGATTTACATAATTGGATCGAGTGAGCCGGGTCTCCTCCAGAATAAGTCGATAGTTGTCCCCAGATGTATGAAAAAATATTTTGAGAAAATGCTAACAGATTCGTAACGCGTTTGTAANTAATAGATTTAAGCATCCTTGTTTAAATAAATTTGTTAACATAAATTCTATTAATTTCAATTACGTCTTTTTAACACAGCATTATATCAACTTATTCGAAATTCTTTTAATAGGCTTAAGCATCCTTGTTTAAATAAATTTTGTTAATATAAATTCTATTAATTTTAATTACGTCTTTTTAACACAGCACTATATCAACTTATCCGGAATTCTTTTAATAGGTTCAGNGAATACATCTACATATGTATGTACGAATACTTTTTTATTATTCCTCATGAATTTTCCATCGTTCCTTGCTTCATTTTTCCCTCTCGATTCTTGACGTTCCCCACTAATTCCCAGGATCACTGCGCAGAGCTACCGTTTCCATTTCTCGAGCGCGTACGAGTGTCGCGGTATGCAAACGAGCATCCCGCGTCGTCGCGACTTTGTTCGCGACTTCGATTTACATAATTGGATCGAGTGAGCCGGGTCTCCTCCAGAATAAGACGATAGTTGTCCCCAGATGTATGAAAAAATATTTTGAGAAAATGCTAACAGATTCGTAACGCGTTTGTAATTATACTGGTCGCTTACGTCAATTATTTAATAAAGTCGATTCTCCGTTTTCGTTGCCGTCAAAGATCGGTCGCGTGTGACGTACGAGAATTAAACGCGTCCCGTGCTTTATAACCCGACGTTAAATTATAATGATATGGCGTAGTAAGAACGCGCTTCCAGGCAACGGATCGTTATTTAAATTTCAAAACGTTAGGAGCGAACCGATCCGCCGCTCGTCGCGTGCTTACAAGAAATTTTACGGCGAACTTGTTAGAAAGTTTGTCAAAAAGTCGCGTTTTAATATAGGTGAATCCGGGCCCATTCCATTACGTAATGAAAGGTGGACGAAGTATGGTTGGTGGAAGGCAAATCGCGAAGTGAATAGCTCTTTCAAGTTCCAAGCAGTTACACGAAGATATAAAAAAGAGAGAGATGTACGATGTATCTGCCAGCGCCCGATTCAATGAAGACATTGAATGCATTTCGTCATTCTTGATCATTTCTTAAGATAACATCAAATAAAGATCATGAATTTAGTANCGTCGCGTGCTTACAAGAAATTTTACGGCGAACTTGTTAGAAAGTTTGTCAAAAAGTCGCGTTTTAATATAGGTGAATCTGGGCCCATTCCATTACTTAATGAAAGGTGGACGAAGTACGGTTGGTGGAAGGCAAATCGCGAAGTGAATAGCTCTTTCAAGTTCCAAGCAGTTACACGAAGATATAAAAAAGAGAGAGATGTACGATGTATCTGCCAGCGCCCGATTCAATGAAGACACTGAATGCATTTCGTCATTCTTGATCATTTCTTAAGATAACATCAAATAAAGATCATGAATTTAGTATCTGACAAGTTCATGGCAGATTTTATATATTAAAGAATGTATGCTCTGTTCAAAAATATATTAAACACTCGATCTATCCTCTTGTGTCATGGACAATTTTTGATGAAGCATTCAATGATTCTGTAGAATACTTCAAATAATATCATCAAATAAGTTCATGGCAGATTTTATGCATTAAAGAATGTCTGGCACGTTCAAAAATATATTAGACACTCGATCTTCTCTTGTGTCTATGGACAATTTTTGATGACGCGTTCAATGATTCTGTAGAATACTTCAAATAATATCATCAAATAAGTTCATGGCAGATTTTATGCATTAAAGAATGTATGTCCTGTTCAAAAATATATTAAACACTCGATCTCCTCTTGTGTCTATGGACAATTTTTGATGAAGCGTTAAATGATTCTGTAGAATACTTCAAATAATAAACTCAATGCATACTATGTAATCATCGGAAATTTAGGAAACATAACATTGAAGGTTCAGCTTCGATTTAGTCGTGGCAGTGAAAGGGGTTAACCGACCCTCATCGACTCGTGCATGTTCTGGCCACGAGGAGCCAAAGTGCAGATCATTAATCATCGGTCGACGCGGCGTAACGGATCGAGCGATTCGGGCAGGCCGAAAATGGCGGCCGACACGCGTCGAATCGTAGAAATTCCAGCCACCCCGATTGGCCGATTTCCTCTTCGCCCTCGAAAGGATCGAACGTCCGCTCGGTTTCCTCAAGAAGCGTCGCCATCCTGTGACGAGCTTTCGAACTTCACGAGGAAGCTCTCTCCTTCCGGCCTAACACGCACGCGCTATGATCCGCGTGTAAGCCTCACCGCCGCTTCGAGCACAATGCTCTCGCCCTGTTCCGCGCTTCCGCTGGCTTCGAGGCTTCCGGTGGTTAGGGGTTGGTAATTCCGATGCGAGGGGCTGCGATTTTATCGGCAGCAACCAGAGACTCGAAGGGGTTGCGCGAAATCTCGCGAAGAGACGCGAGGGCTCTGGTCGCATGAGGGATGATTTTTTGAATAACCAGTTGTATTAATCATTTCGGAAATGACATTATTGTTTCATACTTGATATACTGACGTAACGAAGAAAATTGTAAGCCGCAGTACGTGATTTTACATATTACGATTCATGTAAAATATTGCTAGGATCATTTCTAAGTTGTTCTAATCAATTGTTGTTCATGTTACAAGTTAAAAGAATATTTCACAAAGTTAACTCTTCTCTTTCTTTGAAATTCCGCACTGTCCAAGTTTATTAACAGTCAATCTGCATAAAACCTGAGTGCAATCGGCAGAAGCAATCTTCGGCACGTTGGACGCACTTCCTCTTTCATGCGGACGCTATTCCTCCCGTCTTCGGTCGCAGAAACTCTGCTGAACGCCTGAATACGCGTCTTCTCAGACATCGGGGCGCGTTTCGTACGCTGAGTGGTCGAAAAGTCACGCAATCCGTATCCCGATCGTAGATTCAATACAGTTTGCGTGACATTTCGGTCACAGAGCATCGTGACAAGGATCTCCGTGGTTCCTTCGATTTTCGTCACTCGTTTCTCATTAATTATATCAGTTAGTCCATTCCTCACATACGAATTTCAATAATTTTGCAAAGGGCTAAGTTTTTGTCTTGAAGTTCCTTAAACAATTTCACGCACAATTTTCGGCATATCAAAAATGTAGTATTACTATAATATATCTCAAGGATATGATATTTGACATTTTATTGTAAATGATAGTAAATTGTAGGGTTGTACGAAGTCAGCATTCTTACAAGCGATCGTTAACTCGAGCTTCCATTCATAAAACTCGGAACATTCTGCGCAGGTTCGACCGACATACAGTGAACTATCTTTCAAAGGGGAACCGAGGGTGAATTGCCCGCGCAGCACATTTAGGCTCTTTCCCTTTCACCCGATCGTTTCCCATGTCTTACAACAAAAACTACTGAAATATAGCCATCGTATAAAACCATATAATTACATACTGAACCGTTTACATTGTTTTCGTTTTACGAATTGCTATTTATATGTTTCACACGTTTGTTTTATTTTCCGTTTGAACCATTCCTTAAATCAACGCTGACGTGTTTATGCTAACTATCGGTAACTTCGACGTCAAACGGACGATTAATAGACCGCATGCCTGTAGCATAATGGAACGTTCTGTCAGCGTTGCAGTCGTAATAAATAGTTGCGCAACGTGTGCTTAACGCCTAGGCTTAGCTCACCGTGAAATCGCTTTAGCCGGCGAATTTTAGTACTATTAAACACGTCGTCACAGAACCTATACCATTCATCGATCTAATTTCCATATATCCTCCAAACATTATTTACAATTAAAGATAACTACTACGCATCTATATACAACTTGAAACAATTTCCTACGCATCTATATACAATTTCAAACAAAACACTTGAAACTAGACAAGGAGATTCTTGCAGCGATCACAGATTCCTTGCTCTCTACCACACATCCCTAACAAATAATTCACTTATATTGTCACGAATGTGGACCAACTCTCATTCCTGACAATCACTGTGCAAACTCAGTACAGCAATTAACTTCTTCACGTGCGAATACCATATTGCAGAATAAAAATTGCGGTGACAGGTTCCGATACATAAAATCGTCACATTATCCCGACATCCTCTGACTCAAACAATACAGCATTTAGTTTAAACGATTCTTCTTCAACCGAAGAATAATTTCTCACTTCTTACAAGATCAAACGTCAGTCCAATGATCGATCCTCATCCTCCCGTTTGTCTCCACAAACAGACAACCGTTTCAACCCCTACGTTCACCCAAGACGTTTTAAATTCCAGACAGCACCATAATCGACCCCCATGACGGTGTCCACGTCCCCCGAGAGGACTCCCGTATATGACCCGCAACGAAACGCAACGTCTCCGTGTAACCGGCGTCGAGCCGACGGACGAGCTCACCACGTGAGCGCACGCGTCCCGCTGACGCAACACGTAAACGCTGACGTAACCGAAATACCGAGCGCCGAGGACGAGTTTTATCGAGTGGAGGTTAGGACGACGGCCGGTTGCGCTTGCGTGCACGTCCTCCTTTCCTTACTTCGACACGCGTTACCAGGCCCCGCTGCTGCTATCCGTTGCGCACCGGAATCCCAACGGCGTCGCAGAGTTTTACCCGGTTCGCGACCGTCTGCAACGCTGATCCGGTCGCTCTTCCCGAGCCGGTCACCGCGTGAACCCACGGATTTTGAACCCTCGTCGTCGGGTCCCAGTGTGCACCCGGGCGCCGGATCACGTGACGACCGCGACCTACTGCAAGGGAAAACGCGTCGGAGAAGAGTTTCGTCGGCGAAGTTGAATACGTCGGGCACGCCGGATTCACCGTGGGTGGAGCGCGTGATCGATAGCGCGACGAGACGGCGACGGCGAAGGGTTTGTCGTCAAGGTGAGAGACGTCCTCCGAATTTCCCCATGGGACGCGGACCACCTGGCGCCTGCCACTCCGCGCGCGGAACACGCGGCATGGGGTTCGACGAATGCGAAACGATGCATTTCGGGAATATGCGCGTTGCTATGCATCGACGGGGGACGAAAGGGGTTGTGCGGTGGTGGTGGGGATTTTTCGAAATATGCAAAGTGATATTAGACGTCGTGCGTCGGGGTCGGTGGTGGTGGAAAGTGACGCAGGGGGTGGCCGGGCGGTGCAGGTGAGAGGGGCGCGCCGATTGGGACGTGTTTCGTTTATAGATATGCGAGGGTTGAACGAAAGCGAAATCGTGAATCGAGAGGGAAATGGGAAAAAGGGAGGCAGGTGTGAATGATGGATGGCGTAGGGTGATTTTTCCAGTTTACGAGCACGCGTCGATAAAGGGATATTGGAATTGTGAATCGAAGCGGGGACGGAGAGATCTGGCGCAGGGGTGGGTGTTGATGTTTTCGGGGGGTGGTTTGGGTATGTGGGTCAGTGGTCGGTGTCGACGCCTCGGGCGCTGGTTCGACCCCTCGCCGAGGGTGAAGGGTGGTCGCCTGAAGAGGTTGCTTGATTTTTAGGTGACACGGATTAACCCTCGTCTCTCCCTTATTTTTTCAACCTGAATTCTACCTTGTATGGTACACTGGAAAGCACTCGTTTTAATTACTGCAATTATTTATTCTTACAAAATTTATATCTTTTTGCTTTTGCTTGATTTTTAGATGACACGGATTAACCCTCGTCTCTCCANGATTTTTAGATGACACGGATTAACCCTCGTCTCTCCCTTATTTTTTCAACTTGAATTCTACCTTGTACGGTACAATTCGAAGCACTCGTTTTAATTACTGCAATTATTTATTCTTACAACAATTTATATCTTTTAATAATCAAAGTCTTTCATGAAATTAATTTGGAATTTTATAAACTCAGTAACTGAGGTTCTTTTGATATTTAATATTAATTCCTGAAAACGAACTTTTTGTTAATCCTCGACTTCGTATAAGGGAACTTCTAAAATTAAAAAACTCTACTTTATTATCCATATTCTGTCGTGATTTTTTTATATGCATCGTCCTATACTCGTGACCTTGATATTACGAGCTAAACCGCATCAGAAGTTTCAAGATGGAGGTCGGGGCTAACCTTTCATAGTGACATTTAATCGATATCGAACCGTGGTTTCAAAGTCGTGACTGGTGTATCTACACGAGTAATAATGCACAAAAAAATGCAATATGTTATGTAATACGTTTGGTAGTTCAAAGTTGAGATCGAATTATTAGAAAGGCAACTTCATAAAACTGCACACTGCTCAAAGATAACTTGAATATTTTTAAACATTATAAAAACAGAAAAATAACATACTATTTAATTAATAGTACATATTTATAGTTGAAAATAACTAATGAATCATCGGTGAGTAAGTAGGTTGTCGAAGCAATTGTGCTTATCATAAAAGGCAGCCGGAACGTCAGAACGCGCTAATAATGACACTCGCTTTCGCATAAGAGATGGCAAATTACGTTTTTGACCCAGTTTTAAGAACTGGGACAATAATTGCAGACATGCACGGAGAAAATGACAGCCATTAAATGAAACCGGGTATCGTTTCCTGCGTGAAATTGAATGCTCGCGAATCATCACGTTTACTTTACAAGTTAATTATGAATTACGTATGTGACTTATATTGATAACTATAATATTCCTAATGGCTATAATTTGAATTTTGATTAATACTTCGCCACACGATCATAATTTTCCTTGTATATTTTACGTAATTGATCTGTTAATTGAATTATTTATCATTGTATTTATTCAGTACTTTCTCCGAGGCAAATCGTGTACAACCCGTTTTACCCTCCAGGCATTTGCTTTCATTAAATGTTAACTAATTCTACGTTTAATTAACCACGAGTCAAAGCTTCGTAGCGTGTTACTCCTAATCTCAGAACTACAACTTTACATCGCACGATCAAATAACTTATCCAACGTGATTGCTTAACTGTACATATGCGCCTTGATATTATAATTGAGGCTGTTGATCGGATGTGATTCTTTCTTAATTAAATCCTGTATTCCCGCTACCGTCTGTAATTAACCAGAGCCATTGATCTCGATTTCGATCTCCGCGGTTTAAATCATCCATGACGCAGCGAGGTAGGAATGAATTTTGCGGTGAGCAAGTGAAGCAAAATAACGATCGAGATCCTACCGGAATGATAAATTGCAAAACTTCGAATCGTAATAAGGACTCGCGTCGAGGTGATCGATCACTATTAATAAACGCGTGTCCGCACGCCCATCGATGGATCCGTCGATCGCCGATGGAATTAATAAATCCCGAACCGCGGCCGCAATTAATGGGCCGCGTCAGTCGACACGTTGAATCGTTAACTCGGATTCATTCATGCGACGTTACGTTAGCATATATATATGCACACTCGAGTTTTCGAATCGAGAGCAATTAATGACGGGGGAAGCTCCGCCGTGTCCTCGGCTTATTTTACGGCTCGCCATCGGCCATGGCTAATTTATGGTTTCAGCTGGACACGTTTGCACGCGATGCGAGAGAAACGGGGAAACTTTATTTTATTCCGTGTGTGCGTACCTGCCGCGGAAACTATTTTTAAACGAAACAGAATGGGAATATTGCATAAGAGTAACAGCTGCGAGTGGATAATAGAATTACAAAATCGAACTGTGCTTTAGGGATTCATTGAGTTTGACGAATGTCTCGTTATGATTCAATTCCCTCCTTAAATATAAAAGGTATCATTGTAAAAACTGAACGAGTGTAGACGATAAAGAATTTATTATTTAGGCGATTTTGAGGATAACGGAGGCGATTAAGAGTAACAGCTGGACTAGCTAATAGAATTACAAAATCGAACTGTGCTTTAGGGATTCATTGAGTTTGATGAATGTCTGGTTATGATTTAATTCCCTCCTTAAATATAAAAAGTATCATTGTAAAAACCGGACGAGTGTAGACGGTAAAGAATTTATTATTTAGGCGATTTTGAGGAGTAACGGAGGCGATTAAAAGTAACAGCTGGACTAGATAACAGAATTACAAAATCGAACTGTGCTTCAGGGATTCATTGAGTTTAATTAATGTCTCGTTATGATTCAATTCCCTCCTTAAATATAAAAAATATCATTGTAAAAACCGGACGAGTGTAGACGGTAAAGAATTTATTATTTAGGCGATTTTGAGGATAACGGAGGCGATTAAGAGTAACAGCTGGACTAGATAATAGAATTACAAAATCGAGCCGTGCTTTAGGGATTCATTGAGTTTGACGAATGTCTCATTATTATTCAATTCCCTCCTTAAATATAAAAAATATCATTGTAAAAACCGAACGAGTGTAGGCGGTGAAGAATTTATTATTTAGGTGATTTTGAGGATCATTTGCAATCTAATTAGAAAAGAATATTGAGTGGGAAACAGGGAATCAACAATGTACTCGCTTTGAGGGCAAATGAAGCGACTGCGTGATTACGGGGAAGGGCCGCGGAGGGTTGTAATCGGGTCGGGGAAACACGAATCGCCGGTACCGGCGTGCAAACTCGTAAAACACGTGCGACCACGTAGCTACGTAGGTGGGGGACATATGGCGAACCTCTGGCTAAATATAGAGAGCGCTTTTATGGAGCACGGTCGTGTTACCGGGATCCACGGGACGATCCACGATCCCCGATGCCCTTTATCCGATCCAAGCGCGCGCCTCTCATTAGGCTAGCGTCGCGTTATCTAGATGCTCGGATCGCCATGATTTCGCCAAGCCAATTTTCATCGAAATCGTCGCCAGATTCTTTAGTTTCAAACGAGCTTCGATCCCCCGAACGTTTTTCATGTCTATTTCATCGTTTATGATCCAATGTTACTGATATTTAGATATACACTGCTGTTTACTTGGATAGCCTCGGAATTTTTACAAAATTTCATTTCTTCGATATAAATTTACGTGCTATAACGATTACGATATAAGTTTTCGGTCATTAAAATGAAGAGCATGAATGTCGAAAAAGCGTTGAATTTGCCTTTGCGGAATCTATTCAAAATAAACGACCGGGTTTCATATATTATTTACTTAAGAGGAAGATACGCAATCTTGTTCAACGTGGAAGATTTTAACTAAACGTGAAATGTATCTGCAATGTTAATTAGACATTAGAGCTAAATTGTTGCACAAGGTTTAACGTGACAAAGGAACAATCCAAGCCTAATTTGTTTCTAACGCAATACGTCTTAATTTAATTGGGACGATCCCGAGTAGATGAACGATGAACGTCAACGTCGACGTGATCGTACCGTCAAGGTTCACGTGCGGCCGCTGAGTGGTGCCTTTGTTCAACAACGGATCACAATAAGCTTCCGACCATGAGTACGATCCGCTTGACTGGCCGTGGAAGTCGAGGAAACAACGACCGAGGAAGTGCACCGAGCCGAGGGTTCAAGGACAACAAAGGGAATTCTCTTGCAAATCGACCCTCGTTCGCAAATGAAAAACCGTCTCAAGCAATAATCCTCCTTGAATAACAGACCTTGAAGATAAGAAGAGATCTGTGTCCAAGAATTTTTCCTTTTTACAATTTTCTCCGACTTGAGTGAGCAATAATCTCATTGTCGAAGCTGAAATTAATTCATTCCACTGAACACGATTTTGTATAACGACGGAAAAAGAATTATTCAGTCGTGCGGATGTACTTCCAAGAAATTATCTTAATAACTAGCTTTTGAATATTTCATCGAAATTGTATGAAATTATAATAATTAAAATTATAAACAACGACGTGTGTCGGAACGGGACGAGCTAATATTAATGGAAGCCAATTACTGAACATCAGAGATCGAGAATAATGTTTTAATATGTTTGAACAGCGGCGCGCAAACAGATTCAATCAGCCGTGTAACAATTTGCAAACGTTATTTACGATCTTTCGCGTTTAAACGAATATAGCTAGAAAATTTAAATTAATTGGATGAACAACATGTAGGTAATATTGGCTGATCGCATCAATTAAGCGACGTATAACTGACGTGTGTGCATAAACGAACTGATTATATTCCGGGGCATCGCGTATGCAATGCACGAACGATACAATGGACTGCGCAGTACGCAGGGAAGCAAGTGTATGTTTAAATTCTGAAATTTCAGTCTAATGACGGTATAATTATGAGTCCTGTATACACAAGTTCTGTTGCCCATTAAAGCTCGCCGGGACACAAAAATTGGATTTCTGCGGAATAATTGCGCCGCCGCACTGACGTTGTTAATATAGAAAAATTGCGAGCGAAAAATTCTCGGTCACGTATAATTCCTGTACGCGACGCCGCGTGTAATTATAACCAGGAATTACATAGACGCGAGACGCACAGGAACGATGTGAAGTTTAATACTGTTTCCTGAGGGAAATGTTCTAGATCTGTGGCAAGTAGACGCGGTAAAGAGCGGATAGGAAAGGCAGAACAATTTCCTCCGTCTCGCTCTCTTCCCGTTTTTGAGAGGCGCGGAGGGAGATCCCGGGGCGAGATAAGCGGCGCGCCTGCTTTCCAATTCGCAACGGATGATCGCGCGGCAGAAGTGCGTGAGAGGTAACGTGGGCGGGTGGAACTTATTGCGGTGGGTGGGCCACGCAGAGACAGAG
>SMSR01015819.1:94865-105086 GCA_019453355.1 Ceratina japonica
CCCTTTTTATGGACAGTTGATGATACATTCAAAAGACGTGCAGAGTATTCACTGATGTATCTCGTAAACATTGCACTCTGAGTAACGTTGGGTGATCAGCATCTTGACCCCAATGGTTGTTCGGTTTTTATGTACAGTTTATGATTGAAATAGCGTGGCTAGTGATTTATCTGGTAAATACTTATTGCATTTCGAGTAATATTAGATGATCAATAGCTTGAGATGATGAATCCAGTCGATTAGCCTTGATCATTATTTCATATGACGTCGAAGAATATTATTAAAATGTTGACGAGAAATGATGAGTCTGGTAACTTAACAAGCACTTATAAGATAGACTACTGATAGTTCAAGTTGTTTTTTAATATTAATAATTTTGTACAAATTATGGATGCGAAAACTACAATATGAGAACATAAAACATTTAGTCAATAAAAGAGGAATTGCTATTGTGCAGGTTAGACGATGTTGTTTTTCAATATTGACAATTCTGTACAAATTATGAATGCAAAAACTACAATATGAGAACATGGTATAAAAAAATTTAGTCAATAAAAGAGGAATTGCTATTGTGGTTAAACGATGTATAAATAAACTTGGTGTATCACGAAGGAGGGTAAACACATTTTCCTTGGCTTGTTCGCCGGCCGAAGAAGTCCCGGAGGAAAGCGTGCATCCGTCTCTGAAACATTCATACGCGACTTTTCAAGCCCGCTCGGCGCGAAAGAGAGATTACATCGGATTTCTTCGACGGCTCTCCGCTGTACCGAGAACTGCCATAAATCATGCATGACTCTCCTCCTCCGCTGTACACTGTACGTACACCGTACAAACGTTTCGATTCGACGCTCGCTGTACCACCGTCGTAAACGATGAAATAACGCGTATGAATTAACAATTTCATGCATGGCATGTTTGATATTCGCCTGATTGCATTAGGGATTGGCATGCACGAAACAATAATTAAACGTCGACGATAATAATTAAATAAAATATAGTAAACTAAGCCTTCGTACACAATAATTATCAACGTATTTTTTCGTACCACGATAATAATATAAAATCATTTTCATAAACGATTAAAAAATATTACAGGTACGAGGATTTTCTTGGAATATTCCAGTGATATTTTGAAAGAGACTTAAACAGAGGGTTGGAAATCATATTGATTAATTAAAAAATAATTAAAAACTATTACAAGTACGAGGATTTTCTTGGAATATTCCAAATATTTTCCAAGGCGTGGGATTTAAACAGAAGGTTGGAAATCATATTGATTAATTTATTATTTTATTTAGGGGTAGCAAAAAATGCGAGGTGGTCTGAACCGCGTCGTAAGGCAGCAATAAACGAACAACACGCGATCTCGCTCACGATATTCGCCCTCCATTTCTTTCCGACCAACAGACCGCCCCGTGTTGGCCCGTAACGGAACCCGAGGGGTAGTCCCACCCCTAGCTACGAAGTACGGGTTCCGTGCCCTATGAATTTATCAGACCGCGCCCGATAAAGGCGAGAACGTACCGATTAGGTAAGACGGCCTGTTACAAACCGGGAAATTAGGATTCTCGAGGGAGAACTACGCGAGAGATTCAGGAGAGGATTAAATTATCGCATCTACTCTTACCCTCGTGATTAATCGACATCCGGCGAGATCGGCGCTATTGTTTCCCGATCTTTTATAACAAAAGTTACATTCTTCGCGGAATGTAATTTCGCTAACGTTCAATATCACTTTTCTTTATTTTTTTTAATCTCTCATCGTTACCATTTCAATGTCTGTCAGAATTGTTTCCGATCGACTTGACGTTTTCCAGTGAATATTTTGTTCTGTATTTCGACAACCTACGCAGAATAGTTGTCGAAGTGGACGTTCACTTGCGGGGATGAGAGATGGTTTTTTGAATTGAATAGATTTGAATTCGTATTGGTTTCTGTTGTAGGTCGGAGAGAAATGCCAGTACAAATTTTACGTCCTGTTGAATCGATTTTATTGGAAATCTTGATGATGGATGAAAACCGTCGAACTGTTCCATGTAACGTCGACGCGTAGATACATTACGCTTGATTACGCATTTTTTAAAAAACAATGTATTTATATAAAATATTTATTAAACATTACGTTCGATCGATTGGATCGTTAAAAAAAATCGTAAGAATCCTAAAGTCAGAATCCTTCGGTCTATCCCCAATTACAGGCGATATCTCGTTTAAAAATCAACAAGAAAAAACGTATAGGTACCAATTATTCCGCGAATCGATAAAAAGTAAAACAGAATCATGAGCGTGCGTCATGAATATCAAAAAGTAGAAGCGCTTGTTCCCTCGGTTCGGATACACTCCTCGTTATCGCACGGGATAACCGCATTCAGGGCCAGGATCGATCGGGATCGATGGCGACCTGTAAAACGCGTATACGACTGTCGCGCAGAATACTTGCAGCACCGGTTTTCGCGTTGCCCAACGATAAACTCGGCCGCGGTAATAGGCTTGCGAAATCACCCCTGGAAAACGGACCGCGACTTTTCGAACAAAGTTCCCGCGGGATCCGACTGGGATGACCGAAAGGGTGGCTGGGTAATTAGATTGTTCGGGTTTTATTTGAAGCTTGAGCACCGAGCAGAAGAATTAAGTCTGTTACGTGTTAGGAAATACGGTTTTAATGTAAGAATGAACAAATTAAACAAATTGCCTATTTTTTAAGAGTTTATATAAAAGTAAAGGAGATTCTTGTTAATTTTGTTCATATTAAACGAGGAAGATACTTTTGGATATTTATGGGTTACAAATCTTCATTCATATAAAAGTAAAGGAGATTCTTGTTAATTTTGTTTATCTTAAATGAGGAAGATACTTTTGGATATTTACGGGTTACAAATCTTCATTCATATAAAAGTATGTGTTCATATAAAAGTAAAGGAGATTCTTGTTAATTTTGTTCATATTAAACGAGGAAGATACTTTTGGATATTTATGGGTTACAAATCTTCATTCATATAAAAGTATGTGTTCATATAAAAATAAAGAAAGATTCTTGTTAATTTTGTTTATCTTAAATGAAAAAGATACTTTTGGATATTTATGGGTTACAATTTTTGTTAGTGTATTGTATTCACTCACTAATCAAATTGTCGAGCATAGATTATCTTATCAGATACATTTTTTTTAGGAGTCATTCATTAGGAGTTTTACTTTTTATTATGACAATGTGATCGGAATGACGTAAATGCTTAATCTCAATGTTCTCGTAATAAACATCTGTTTAATTATGGTTGTTTACTTACGTTAAGAGACGCGGAGGCGGGTACGGTGACCATAGTAGGGACTTCGCCACTGCCGCCCCTCATTTTGCCCGTTCACGCGGCCCACCACCCTCTCACGAACGGCGTCACATCAGAGCTCTGTTAACAGAGAAAGCAATAAGGGAGTCAGCCTGTAAGCGCGTAATTCGATTCCGGGGTGAATTCGCGTTCGGGTTAAAAGCGGAGCGCGCTTTACATCAAATATTTCGTAACCAAATACTAACGACCCTCTCTGGTTCGCGATATCTACGATGATTCTCCCTATTTGCGTAATACAGTTTGAGAATCAGATGCAAGCGATGCTCGCTCGGTTCCTCGAAATCGCATTATTCAGGACAAGATATGTCTATTTGCTACGGAGATGGTTTCTTCGAATTCACTGTAAATCAGTTTCAATGCATAAGCACTTGTATTTGTCCTTTCTTGGGGTCTGTTGGACTACACCTTTTCAATCAGTTTAGTATTATCCAATTTGTATGCTAAAGTGAGTTGCTCAACGGAGAATGTTTGATAGCCTCAGGATTAGATCTCATTCGTTTACGCAACCATGACTTCAGGGCGAATTCCGAAACGTGTAGCATTAGATCGCAGTATGAAACGTTCTTGTTGCAATTTGCATTAAGTAACACCTCTTCTATTCATTTTTCGACAAAGATAAATCAGGAATAATTCTGTGAGATTTACATAACAAACTTTGAAACTTTATCTTTGAGGCGAGCGTCAGTGCTTCCATAGAATAATTCAACTACCGAAAACTACTTCCATCGTGTTTCCGAAAAATGGATCTAGAAGTTAACAAGAACGAAACCGACTTCCTGACGATTTATTAATTAATCTAATGGTAACCGTGCGACTTCGACAATTAAATTGTCCGAAGCGTATCTCGATTTCTTTCTCCAAATGCTCACGTCGCCATTATCCCGGGACAATTTACGCCGCTACGCCATCGGCGAGTTAAATCGTGTGAGCAATTATTCAGCTAATCTTCATAATTCACATCCACCGCTTAATTATCCTAAGAGGGTGAATTCCTCTATAAAACTTTCCCAATCGCTCCCAATATCGCGTGCAGTATATTCCTGCTCTGGTTACACAATGAAAGCTCTTTTTCAGGAGAGGAGAAATGTCCTCTACACGTCCAACATCCAATTCTTTATCCTACAATTCTGTTATCCGAACATTGTCTTCGCAAGAAGTATTTTCTTCATCCGAATCAGTTGACCTCTCTATATTCCTCTTTTGTTCTACACACAGACTACACTATACCATTTTCCTTATCAAGCAGCTCTCATTGTCCGCTATTCAGTTACTGGTTTCTACCCAGCCGCAAGAGCATCACTGTCTAGCCTCTCGCCACACGAATGCATCTTCCTATTTAATTCCAACAAGCTTGCGTGCACAATTTTTCCCCGTTCTCACCGGGTTCCCTCGTAGTATCGTACATTCTACGTTCATCCTCGTTCATCCTCCCACAAACAGTGCATCTCCATCCTTCTTCGGTTCCCTCGAACAGCTCTGTTCCCCTCTGCTGCCTCTACCACACTCTTAACTCGCACGCTCTTTTGTTTTTATCTCCGTCCTCTCTTTCCTTCCGACGAGTCTCGTCTTTCTCTACCCTTCATCCTTTCTTCTTCATACCCTCCTTGATTCAAACACGGCCTCCTCTCTCTGTTCCACGTCCGCTCCGTCGTAATCCCGTCTCTTTCATCTTCTCAAACGATGTACGGCCTTCTCTGTTCGACTCGCGGCGAGTTATCAGTCCTCGTTTTGTTCCCCTTCGTTTCTTCTCTTTCGCGCGGATCAGGGGAAACGGAGAGAGAGAGAGAGAACCGCGACGAGAGAAACGGGTTTCGTTGGCGGTCTCTGTCTCTGCGTGGCCCACCCACCGCAATAAGTTCCACCCGCCCACGTTACCTCTCACGCACTTCTGCCGCGCGATCATCCGTTGCGAATTGGAAAGCAGGCGCGCCGCTTATCTCGCCCCGGGATCTCCCTCCGCGCCTCTCAAAAACGGGAAGAGAGCGAGACGGAGGAAATTGTTCTGCCTTTCCTATCCGCTCTTTACCGCGTCTACTTGCCACAGATCTAGAACATTTCCCTCAGGAAACAGTATTAAACTTCACATCGTTTCTGTGCGTCTCGCGTCTATGTAATTCCTGGTTATAATTACACGCGGCGTCGCGTACAGGAATTATACGTGACCGAGAATTTTTCGCTCGCAATTTTTCTATATTAACAACGTCAGTGCGGCGGCGCAATTATTCCGCAGAAATCCAATTTTTGTGTCCCGGCGAGCTTTAATGGGCAACAGAACTTGTGTATACAGGACTCATAATTATACCGTCATTAGACTGAAATTTCAGAATTTAAACATACACTTGCTTCCCTGCGTACTGCGCAGTCCATTGTATCGTTCGTGCATTGCATACGCGATGCCCCGGAATATAATCAGTTCGTTTATGCACACACGTCAGTTATACGTCGCTTAATTGATGCGATCAGCCAATATTACCTACATGTTGTTCATCCAATTAATTTAAATTTTCTAGCTATATTCGTTTAAACGCGAAAGATCGTAAATAACGTTTGCAAATTGTTACACGGCTGATTGAATCTGTTTGCGCGCCGCTGTTCAAACATATTAAAACATTATTCTCGATCTCTGATGTTCAGTAATTGGCTTCCATTAATATTAGCTCGTCCCGTTCCGACACACGTCGTTGTTTATAATTTTAATTATTATAATTTCATACAATTTCGATGAAATATTCAAAAGCTAGTTATTAAGATAATTTCTTGGAAGTACATCCGCACGACTGAATAATTCTTTTTCCGTCGTTATACAAAATCGTGTTCAGTGGAACGAATTAATTTCAGCTTCGACAATGAGATTATTGCTCACTCAAGTCGGAGAAAATTGTAAAAAGGAAAAATTCTTGGACACAGATCTCTTCTTATCTTCAAGGTCTGTTATTCAAGGAGGATTATTGCTTGAGACGGTTTTTCATTTGCGAACGAGGGTCGATTTGCAAGAGAATTCCCTTTGTTGTCCTTGAACCCTCGGCTCGGTGCACTTCCTCGGTCGTTGTTTCCTCGACTTCCACGGCCAGTCAAGCGGATCGTACTCATGGTCGGAAGCTTATTGTGATCCGTTGTTGAACAAAGGCACCACTCAGCGGCCGCACGTGAACCTTGACGGTACGATCACGTCGACGTTGACGTTCATCGTTCATCTACTCGGGATCGTCCCAATTAAATTAAGACGTATTGCGTTAGAAACAAATTAGGCTTGGATTGTTCCTTTGTCACGTTAAACCTTGTGCAACAATTTAGCTCTAATGTCTAATTAACATTGCAGATACATTTCACGTTTAGTTAAAATCTTCCACGTTGAACAAGATTGCGTATCTTCCTCTTAAGTAAATAATATATGAAACCCGGTCGTTTATTTTGAATAGATTCCGCAAAGGCAAATTCAACGCTTTTTCGACATTCATGCTCTTCATTTTAATGACCGAAAACTTATATCGTAATCGTTATAGCACGTAAATTTATATCGAAGAAATGAAATTTTGTAAAAATTCCGAGGCTATCCAAGTAAACAGCAGTGTATATCTAAATATCAGTAACATTGGATCATAAACGATGAAATAGACATGAAAAACGTTCGGGGGATCGAAGCTCGTTTGAAACTAAAGAATCTGGCGACGATTTCGATGAAAATTGGCTTGGCGAAATCATGGCGATCCGAGCATCTAGATAACGCGACGCTAGCCTAATGAGAGGCGCGCGCTTGGATCGGATAAAGGGCATCGGGGATCGTGGATCGTCCCGTGGATCCCGGTAACACGACCGTGCTCCATAAAAGCGCTCTCTATATTTAGCCAGAGGTTCGCCATATGTCCCCCACCTACGTAGCTACGTGGTCGCACGTGTTTTACGAGTTTGCACGCCGGTACCGGCGATTCGTGTTTCCCCGACCCGATTACAACCCTCCGCGGCCCTTCCCCGTAATCACGCAGTCGCTTCATTTGCCCTCAAAGCGAGTACATTGTTGATTCCCTGTTTCCCACTCAATATTCTTTTCTAATTAGATTGCAAATGATCCTCAAAATCACCTAAATAATAAATTCTTCACCGCCTACACTCGTTCGGTTTTTACAATGATATTTTTTATATTTAAGGAGGGAATTGAATAATAATGAGACATTCGTCAAACTCAATGAATCCCTAAAGCACGGCTCGATTTTGTAATTCTATTATCTAGTCCAGCTGTTACTCTTAATCGCCTCCGTTATCCTCAAAATCGCCTAAATAATAAATTCTTTANTATCGTGAGCGAGATCGCGTGTTGTTCGTTTATTGCTGCCTTACGACGCGGTTCAGACCACCTCGCATTTTTTGCTACCCCTAAATAAAATAATAAATTAATCAATATGATTTCCAACCTTCTGTTTAAATCCCACGCCTTGGAAAATATTTGGAATATTCCAAGAAAATCCTCGTACTTGTAATAGTTTTTAATTATTTTTTAATTAATCAATATGATTTCCAACCCTCTGTTTAAGTCTCTTTCAAAATATCACTGGAATATTCCAAGAAAATCCTCGTACCTGTAATATTTTTTAATCGTTTATGAAAATGATTTTATATTATTATCGTGGTACGAAAAAATACGTTGATAATTATTGTGTACGAAGGCTTAGTTTACTATATTTTATTTAATTATTATCGTCGACGTTTAATTATTGTTTCGTGCATGCCAATCCCTAATGCAATCAGGCGAATATCAAACATGCCATGCATGAAATTGTTAATTCATACGCGTTATTTCATCGTTTACGACGGTGGTACAGCGAGCGTCGAATCGAAACGTTTGTACGGTGTACGTACAGTGTACAGCGGAGGAGGAGAGTCATGCATGATTTATGGCAGTTCTCGGTACAGCGGAGAGCCGTCGAAGAAATCCGATGTAATCTCTCTTTCGCGCCGAGCGGGCTTGAAAAGTCGCGTATGAATGTTTCAGAGACGGATGCACGCTTTCCTCCGGGACTTCTTCGGCCGGCGAACAAGCCAAGGAAAATGTGTTTACCCTCCTTCGTGATACACCAAGTTTATTTATACATCGTTTAACCACAATAGCAATTCCTCTTTTATTGACTAAATTTTTTTATACCATGTTCTCATATTGTAGTTTTTGCATTCATAATTTGTACAGAATTGTCAATATTGAAAAACAACATCGTCTAACCTGCACAATAGCAATTCCTCTTTTATTGACTAAATGTTTTATGTTCTCATATTGTAGTTTTCGCATCCATAATTTGTACAAAATTATTAATATTAAAAAACAACTTGAACTATCAGTAGTCTATCTTATAAGTGCTTGTTAAGTTACCAGACTCATCATTTCTCGTCAACATTTTAATAATATTCTTCGACGTCATATGAAATAATGATCAAGGCTAATCGACTGGATTCATCATCTCAAGCTATTGATCATCTAATATTACTCGAAATGCAATAAGTATTTACCAGATAAATCACTAGCCACGCTATTTCAATCATAAACTGTACATAAAAACCGAACAACCATTGGGGTCAAGATGCTGATCAGCCAACGTTGCTCAGAGTGCAATGTTTACGAGATACATCAGTGAATACTCTGCACGTCTTTTGAATGTATCATCAACTGTCCATAAAAAGGGGACAACCATCGGATTAAGTATTGAACGCTAATCGGGGCGAGCCGCGATTCTTAGGATGCCTGGTTAATTGACATCTCGCATGGTCTCTTACCCGGCGGTATACGCCGATGCGATGGAGATATCGAGCGATCTCGAAGGACAGTTATTTCAGCGTTCGCGGCCGCGAGCGAAGCGGCACGGCGACGACGCGACGTATGTGCGTGCGTGCGTGCGTGCGTGCGTGCTTCTGCGAACTGGTTTTCTCGGTAGCTTTGATAATACGACAGCGGTGGCTCGTTTCAGCGAGAATTATCGCGAACCGTTCCGTACCCGAAGCGTTTCTTTCGCCATATACGACGGCCACGACCGTCCTTCAGATTGTAATACCTAAAATATTAACCGGTCGGTTCGCGACGGTCGCGAGAAATTGTAGTTTCGATTGCACGTGTTACCGCGAATGGATTTCATCTATGAATCATAAACCCGAGCGTTAATTACGTTGTACACACTATCAATGATAGAAACGAATTCACTGGCGAACTATCTCCATCATTTTTTGTTATAAAAATAGTGGATGACTTTACTGTGATTTTTTACTTTACTCGGGAACGGAAATGTGTTACCGCGAATGAATTTCATCTATGAATCATAAACCCGAGCGTTAATTACGTTATACACACTATCAATGATAGAAACGAATTCACTGGCGAACTATCTTCATCATTTTTTATAATAAAAATAGTGGATGCTACGTATGACTTTACTGTGATTTTTTACTTTCCTCGGGAACGTGATACTAAAAAACGGAATTCTCTGAATGAAATATGCGTGTAATAACCACGATTCCAGCGTTCTCGATCGGGCCAACAAATCACTGTACAAGAACCGTATCAATGGCCCCATAATTCACCGGCCGTTCACGCTTCCGGTCAATTTTTCATTCGCAGATCATGACAGCCGACGACAGTATGAGCGACGACGTGTTCGAGGTGGAAGACGACGCCTCTATGGCGATATCGAACTGTTTAACGCCGGGTAGCATCAGCCAACCCTTGACGACGACGCCGTCACCGACTGGGTATCCGGACTACAAACCACCGGCGGAAGTGTTCGCCGAAAGCTATGGCTACCCGACGCGGAACTTCGATAACGTTAGGAGCTGCCTGAAGAGGACCAATGAAGAAGATTCAGGCCTGACGCATAAGGTTAGTTCAATACATAATAATAATCCT
>SMSR01015819.1:105096-125524 GCA_019453355.1 Ceratina japonica
TCTTATTTCGTACGAAACGAAACAGGATTATGATTAATTTACTCAATATAAAATACATACAGTCTTGTAAGAAATTTATTGGTTCTTAATTAAAATGATAAATATTCTTTCTCATCCGAGGTGGTGAGACCAAGAATTAAATTTTGATATTATCTTGCAGGTGTTTTAAATAAATTTTGATTGGGAATTTGCGACACGGTGGTTCCGAGGCGCGTGATTCGCGAATCGTTTTCGGGATGTCAAGGCAATTAACGAGGGGATCCTCTCGATACGATTCGAGGAGAGAAGAAGGGTGATCGGTAGGCCGAAGTAAAACCGGTAGGGGGTCCACGGGTCCCGAGCCGGTTCTTGCCTCGCGTTTTCTTCCACTGGCTAGTACGTAGTACTCGCTCTTATAAGGGATAATTGAAGAGATGTCGGTGCGTTCCGACCGGCTGCACCGTTGCAAATCTTTCGGGAAGATGGGACGCGCGAGGGAAACTGAGTTTTCACAAGAAATTACGTTTTTACATATGTTACGCTCCGTTCCTCAGTTAATAAATTGGTTCATTATTTTATTGGAAATTTATTTATTTATTTATTTAATTCACGGGTAATTAACCCTTTTACATATTGAAGAGAGAGAAAAAGAAAAAAAAAGAAAAAAAAAGAAAAAGAGATATTAACGACTGAGAAGCAAAAAAAGAACAAAGCTGTCTTCTAATGACTGAGCTGGAGTGGAGAAATTGTTCGTCTAATTATAAATTAATTTAGATTTAGAAAAAATCGATACACAAATCGATGTGTCGTTGTAATTGATAAGTAAAATTGATAAGTAAAATTGATAAGTAAAATATCTCTGCTGCAGAAATTGTATGCTTCGATACACAAGACTCTCGGTTTAGGAACATTGAATCATACAGTATGATCAAATAATTAGGAGGCTTTTACATCATCGATGAGCCACTGTATGTAATAGCAGGCTCTCGAATCATCTTCAACCGAGCATACATTATTTCGAGTGTTCACAATATGCAAGCTCCGATCGATAGGTCAATTCAGGACTCAAAGTCAGGGCGCTTGAATAGTGGTAGAGAGGCTGCGGGGGTGGATTAAGAGCGGAAGTGGCAGCAGTGGTTGTATCTAGCTGTCCACCATTGGAATATGATTAAAGCCAATCCTCGATACGCCCTGGCACAATCCACTAACATCGACTAATTCCGAGTATCCGTAGGGAAATTACGCGCCGGTGAACGCTTACGCGATGTTGACTGTGTTTGGACGCTCCGAGTTGAATCAGTACATTTTTCAGAAAAATCAACAATTCTTTTCATAAACTTGATTGGCATCATATTACACTCAATGATTACAAATTTTCTTGGATAGTTGAGATTCGTCTTACTTTGGCAATTTATAGAAAAAATAAATCATTTTTAGTGTGGATGTAGGAAATTGAATCTAAATAGGAATTTCCCTTGTATTTTAGAAATCATAATTCGTATTTTCGATATTTTGTATGTACATACCATTTTTCTATAAAGGCATAAAATCCGAAGTCTAATAATAACAATTTCCTGAAGATCTTGCATTTGTACAAAAAGTGATATTTTTCGGAAACGGGATAGAACATTTCTGCTTCGAAATGTGTAGTACGATGCAACAAGTTCTCGTATTTCTTCCCGAATTCTTAAACTGGAAATCGTTTAATCAGATAATCCAGACGATGAAGCAGCGGAGCCATTACGTTATCCGCGAACGTGAGAAAACGCGCGGAAAGGAAAGCACGAGAGGAGGCACGAAAGGAGAGGAATAAGAGCGGCGATTTTTTCCGCGTGCATCAGTCTGTGTGGAAGTTGGCTAGAAACCGCGCTGACCTTAAGCGGCCGTGCATTTGGCGGGCTCGCGCAGTCGCATACAAATTGAGTTAGCGGCCTCGTGGTAATAGAGGAAGACGGGGAACCCAGCCGGCGACGAGCAGTTATGCTCCGAGTATTCCGAACAATTACTCGTACTCGCAGTTCCCTCTCTCTTCATAGATTCTTATGTTTTGTTTGCATGCGTCCTGCTTCTTTGAATTCTGATTACCGATTCACTATGTTTTCTATCAATTCTTAGTAACAGTATAACATTTGTATATTATCTTTTTCAAGACCCTCACATCGTGGGTTAAATAGATTTTTAATAAAAAAAATCTGTTGTATTAATACCACGTTTTTTTTACTAGAAAATAGAAAACGTCGATTTATATCAATTTATGTACAGTGACTCCCATTAATATCCGGACACACTTCAAAACGGAATAAATTCTTTAATATGGAGCCAACTAACTTAATTTTTTGTGGGCTTTTAAAAGGCTTGGTTTACTATGTAATATATAACAAACAATTAAAATAAATTACTATTCGTCAAAATCTAGAAGAAAAAAGAAAAGATCATGATGTTTAACTTTTTTGTTAGAGGCTCTAGCAAAAATTTGAAACATCCCGTTTGTAGATCTAAAAGTGTTATATGAATGTATTATGTTTTATAAAAATCCATGAAACCATCAAAGAGTTAGACATATCGAAATATGTAAAAATTCTTCAATTTATCCCAGTCGTAGATTTTCAAGTCGTGGAGAACTGCGATTTTTTCAATTTCTAATCGCTTCTAGCGCCTAGCAATATCGATTTTGATGAAACTTTGTACATGTATATAACTTACTTAGATCTGCAAACGAGACACTTCCAAATTTTATTACAGACCCTAATAAAAAAGTTAAAAACCATGTCCTCTACTATTTTCCTCGCGATTTCAAGGAATACCAAGTTTTTTAAATTTTTGGTTACACATTCTATAGTAAATTAAGCTCTCTAAAATTCCACAGAAGATAAAGTTCTTTAATCCAATACTAAAAATCATATACCGTTTCAAAATGTGTCCGAATATTAATGGAAGTCACTGTATATCTCAAGTCTAAATTGGCGAATCATTAAGAGCTGACACGAGGTATCGATTCAAACAACTGTTCGTAAAAAAAGAACACGGACCGTGGTAAAAAATATGAGAACTGTGACCCGTCACGCTACTCGATTCCACACATGGTTTAAGGGGAGTTCGTCCGAATTGGCAACTATGCTCCTAAAAATGGCAAACGTCCCTGAGTCCTTCTTCCAACCGCGTTTCCACCTGGCGTACCGATTGCCCGATCGAAAAGGTTGACTCTCCTTTTATCGTGAACTCGAACGCAGCCAACGGCTAGGGGACGGATTGGCGAGGGATTTCAGCCGCGTTTTTCGCGTCCACGATCAATTGGTATTCCGCGCGCCGCTTCCCTGAACTGGGAATTGTAAATTGATAAACGCTGCGATAAAGAACCGAGGAAGGAACCTATCACTCATAAGGCGACCACCTTTCTTCACAGGAATTTCCTGTATCCTACTTTTTTACGTTCTCCTCTTTTCATTCCTGTTACTGCATACGAAATGCACCAAAAGAATTCCCCAGAGGATATCAATTAAACATTACCAAACTAATTTTCATATAAATTTTCTAGACATTTGAATGTTGTTTAAACCTTGTACTATTTTACATAATCCTGACAACTGGTGTTAAGAAATTCCTCGAGATGAACAGTTTGATGGTAGACGATGATCTGTAATCATCACCTGAGCAGAAGAGATTTTTGTTCCGCGGGGGGCGAACTAATTAAATTTCATTGAGGAATCGGGCGGTGGTCATCCTACTCCTCCATAATACATAAAGAGGGCTCCTCCCGAGGGAATTTGCAATTCCGAGCGGATACGAAGTTAGTTTGTCCCTGGTAATGGGCGAAGAAACGCGGCGGTCGAGTAATAATTTCGTTCGGCTACCTATATCGCGGGCGCCGCAAAAAGGGTTCCAGCGCCGCGGAATCCTTCTTATTGTTCCCCCCCGTAATTGAGTTTTTCGCTAATGTATTCCGGGAACGTTCGATCTGCTCGACGCTCTCCTTTCCGGCTTTTTGCCCGCGTCGTCGCTCGTCGGCCTCGCAGCACGGCCTCGCGCTCGCTCGCCGAGATTCAAATTAAAATCTACGAAAATTGACTCTTAATACGAGGATATTGAAAACTGTATACAATTTATGCTGCGCGACACGCTAATTTAAGGGAACGCTTAATATTCATGATATTCATAAATATTGAAAAAAATAAATTAATAAAATAATTGAAAACGTTCAGAGTTATGAGGCCAATATCTTTCATTTTGTAGAAACGAGGAGTGTCGCGTTTCATTTAGCCTCTGTAGTTCCACTGTCATTTAATCCTCATTATACACCAGACATCTATTTGTCAAACGAATTCTCAAATTGCGTTCATGCTTTACCATTAAAGCCGCTCATTAAATTAATAATAGGGAAAGATATCAAGTTTCAGATTTGAAATTCAATAGATGTACGGGGAATTTGAAATTGTACAGCAAAACGACAAACGCAATGATGAAAAGCACTAAATGCGCGAGTTCCGTCTTTGGTGTATTCATTTCATATATTTATTACGCAAAAATGATAGAAAAATAATAAGCCAGTGAGTAGAAACAGTGGGACGCGAGTTGGAATTTAGGACATTTACAGTGACTCCCATTAATATTCGGACACACTTCAAAACGGAATAAGTTCTTTAATATGGAGCCGACTAACTTAATTTTTTGTGGACTTTTNGCTCGACGCTCTCCTTTCCGGCTTTTTGCCCGCGTCGTCGCTCGTCGGCCTCGCAGCACGGCCTCGCGCTCGCTCGCCGAGATTCAAATTAAAATCTACGAAAATTGACTCTTAATACGAGGATATTGAAAACTGTATACAATTTATGCTGCGCGACACGCTAATTTAAGGGAACGCTTAATATTCATGATATTCATAAATATTGAAAAAAATAAATTAATAAAATAATTGAAAACGTTCAGAGTTATGAGGCCAATATCTTTCATTTTGTAGAAACGAGGAGTGTCGCGTTTCATTTAGCCTCTGTAGTTCCACTGTCATTTAATCCTCATTATACACCAGACATCTATTTGTCAAACGAATTCTCAAATTGCGTTCATGCTTTACCATTAAAGCCGCTCATTAAATTAATAATAGGGAAAGATATCAAGTTTCAGATTTGAAATTCAATAGATGTACGGGGAATTTGAAATTGTACAGCAAAACGACAAACGCAATGATGAAAAGCACTAAATGCGCGAGTTCCGTCTTTGGTGTATTCATTTCATATATTTATTACGCAAAAATGATAGAAAAATAATAAGCCAGTGAGTAGAAACAGTGGGACGCGAGTTGGAATTTAGGACATTTACAGTGACTCCCATTAATATTCGGACACACTTCAAAACGGAATAAGTTCTTTAATATGGAGCCGACTAACTTAATTTTTTGTGGACTTTTAAAAGACTTAGTTTACTATGTAATGTGTAATAAACAGTTAAAATAAATTACTATTCACCGAAATCTCGAAGAAAAAAGAAAAGATCATGATGTTTAACTTTTTTGTTGGAAGCTGTAGCAAAAATTTGAAACATCCCGTTTGTAAATCTAAATCTGTTATATGAATGTGTAAAGTTTCATAAAAATCCGTGAAACCGTAAAAGAGTTCGACATATCGAAACGTAAAAATTCGTCAATTTATCCAATCGTAGATTGAAAATCGTGGAAAACTGCGATTTTTTAAATTTCTAATCGCTTCTAGCGCATAGCAATATTGATCGACTTTTATGAAACTTTGTACATGCATATAACTTACTTAGATCTGCAAACGAGACAATTCCAATTTTTATTACAGACCCTAATAAAAAAGTTGAAAACCGTGTCCTTTACTATTTTCCTCGCGATTTCAATGAATACCAAGTTTTTTCAATTTGTTGTTAGACAGTCTATAGTAAATTAAGCTGTCTAAAATTCCACAGAAGATAAAGTTCATTGATCCAATACTAACAATTTTACACCGTTTCGAAATGTGTCCGGATATTAATGGGAGTCACTGTACCTTGAGTAGGAGAAAAACTGCGAAGGGCCACGTCACGATATTTTTTACACCCGAATCCGGCGTTCTCGAAATTCGATCACGGATCTGGCCCGCGAGTCATGGCACGCGGCCACGCGAACCGAGTTCTCGCAATTAGTGCCAATTAACCGGCTATATTTAGCTCGCGTACATTTTTGCAGAATCTCGTTATCCCCGTGCAGGCGTTTATCGGTCGCCGGTCTTCGGTATCGTCCCGAGCATCCCTACCCCCCCGCGCGCGCGCTCCTCTCTCTTTTTATACTTCTCTCTGTTACGTTCTAACCTGATTTGCATACGAATGCGCACGGCCTTGCCGCGCCATTGGGCCCAGACGGTAAGGAAAGGCGCATTGTGTGCCGGATTGTAGGGCGTGAAGAAATATTTGTCATAGCTTTGATGGATACGTCCGAGTAAGAATTACGGGCCCTGAGCGTTATTTTCTCACGTAACGTAATCCTCCCTTGTTTTTCATAAATTTACATTTTTTAATTAAACTCCTTTCAGTAATGAATCTTTTTAATTAACGCCGCGTCTCCTAAATATCGGAGGTATGAGATCTTTTACTAAACTTTTATTACACCCAGTTGAAAATTCTTCAGTTTCATCGTATTTTATTACGATATCGACAGGCTTGTAATTAAAAAAAGTTTGACCCGCGGTATGAACGAAAGGGAAGTACTCTAGCTCGTTCGGAAAGTAAAAGGTGGGCTAAAAATTTTACATCGCTCGTGGCTCGCTTTACACCCGACCATTCATCTTTCGAGGCATCGAATAAACGTCCGGCGGGANGTTTCATCGTATTTTATTACGATATCGACAGGCTTGTAATTAAAAAAAGTTTGACCCGCGGTATGAACGAAAGGGAAGTACTCTAGCTCGTTCGGAAAGTAAAAGGTGGGCTAAAAATTTTACATCGCTCGTGGCTCGCTTTACACCCGACCATTCATCTTTCGAGGCATCGAATAAACGTCCGGCGGGACCGGGAAACGTGCACCGGACCGGCATAGGACATAATAAATTTGCGTCCGTTCGAATGAAACGGGTCGCAACTTCTTCTACCCTCGCTTCGACCATTTCTTTATGCCTTTTCGTAAGTTTCCTTCTTTAAACGACGCCTGACCGCTTAGCGACAATGTTTCGCCCACCGGAAATGGGTGAAAGTGCGGTTATTGAAAAAGTTATGGGGGCTCGTCACGTAAATTGGAATACCGTGAATTCTTAATGGAGTAAAAAAAAAAAAAAACATTGTAAATCCAATACGTTTGTCCTTTTCCTAAATAATTGGTTCACGATTATTCGAATCGAAAACGAGGAACGTCGAGTGGAAATTCTAAGAGGGTGAAACTCACCCCGCGTTTATCTACGTCATTTTTGATATTGAGATTCTAAGATGAATCGAGTGGAGTGAACGTGATGTTGGGGCCTCGAGGCGGCGTCCCCTNGTCTACGTCATTTTTGATATTGAGATGCTAAGGTGAATCGAGTGGAGTGAACGTGATGTTGGGGCCTCGAGGCGGCGTCCCCTTCACGCAGAATTTCTATTGAAAGATTCGCAGGACCCCCAGAGGGTGGTCGTGACGAGTGTCGGCGAATGTGTCGGCCTCAGGGGCGGAGAAACTTAATTCACTGCCCTCCCTTCTCTTCCTCTCCTTCCTCTCCGTTCTCTATCTTCCGCCGTTTCATTCGTACCTTCCTTCCCTCTCTTTCTCGTCCTCTCGCTCTATCTGTGACATAGAGATCACCCAAAGCTTCGCACTATTTTACTCGGAGTTCATTTTGTAAACACGAGGAGATTCTCGGGAAATAAAAGACGATTTCTCGTATGTTTAAAAGGTATAAGATATGCAGAAGATTCAAGAGTTTCGCAGAGTGGTTGATAAAATTTATCCACCGAATCGAAAGTTCGTCGGGCCAAAATTTTAGAAAAAATGGTTCCATTCCGGCGTGAACGTCAGGGGCAATCATGCGAGGGAGCCAATACGGCGTGAACGGAAAAAGGACGTCGGCGACGAACGAAACGAACTTCCGATGGCCTGTTTCGCGCGAGAGAGCGATCGGCAACCCTTTGCGACAAAGCTACTCGTTCAGCTTTCACGTCTCCTGCCGTTACGTCTAATCGCGACGTAAAGAACCGATCTCTGTTCGTTAAACGATTGAAAAATCATTCTTAAAATAAAACGATAAGGAAAACGATCTCCGTCGTGCAATTTCAGTCAAAACTAGAAATTGCACTTTCAGCGACGTTGCTAAAAATCTCTCTTACCAAGAAAGAAAGAAACTGGACAAGAATAACGCGAATGAGAAGCTAGTAGCAGTATTAGTTGGTCAGACTTTTACAGTCGCTTCGTAAATTCATCTGTCCTTTTTTAAACTTATTTTTCTTTGTATTTGAAACGACGCGTACACGTTTATGAAAGGGACTCTTCGTTTGACCCGGGCCACGGGGCAAATTATTACATTACGCTTCCACCTGCGTTACCCCCAGGGATACAGCTGGGACTTCCTCCCGAACGTGTAATTTCCTCGCCTTACGAGCCACCGTATTGTGGACTTCTTACATTTCTTTCATCTCTTCAGAGCATTCCTTTGGTTTCTTCGGTAAATTGATTTAATCCAAGTTACGTATCTTGTTTCTGTCTCTAAAATCGTTTTACTTGGAAAAATTAAAAAGTTGTGGAACGACAGGTTACTTAAAATCTTCGAAAATTAATGTCGAAAATTAATGTTGTGGAATGACAGGTTACTTAAAATCTTCGAAAATTAAGTAATAAAAAAGAAATCCATGAATTCGCTTAAACGTTTGAAGAAATAATAACTCGCGGAGTCACGATCCGAAATGCGAATTCGCGTCGCGACATTCATGGTACTTTCTCTCGCAATTGGTGTCTCTTTGCAGTCTGCAGACAGATTGCAGAGTTCCCCGCTGAAAGAGAATACTCTTAAGAGGATAATAAGCTTTAATAGCCATTTCTATGCCCGTCTGAGCGCTTATCGTCGTATCTCGTTCTCGAAATGACCACCTTTCCTTTCCGATGCGAGCCAACCTGTTCATGTCTAATCACTGATCTCCTTCTGGGGCCTCTCCAATTGTCCAGCTGTTCCCTCATGAATTTGCGAGTTTGTTCGATACTTTGACGCGTGTTATGATACTTGACATTTAAGACGAATTCGCCCTAGTATTATGAATCCACACGGTAAGTAGGCAGCTATGCACAATACGTATTGTACCTGCGAACTGAATCTCGTATTCTCTCTGACATATTCTTTTAACGAATACTTTTGTCTAGTGATCGGTATCAAAAATCAATTCATTTAGTTTCTTACAAAATTTCTGTTGCAATTTCTTTATTGATGACTATAGAAAATTTCATGCACGGATGAAGCGTTCATTACTAAGAAAATTCCAAGAAATGTAATGATCGTGATATGAAATTAAGCGAAGTCCCGTTTACGGCCATATTCGGCATTCTACGAGCGCGCTAAGTCCACACAGTCAGAAGTATGCTAAACTCTCTAATGAATTTTTACGACCATCATATTGAATTATGACAAAAATCGCAACGCCTGGCACGNTGACAGGTTACTTAAAATCTTCGAAAATTAATGTTGTGGAATGATAGGTTACTTAAAATCTTCGAAAATTAAGTAATAAAAAAGGAATCCATGAATTCGCTTAAACGTTTGAAGAAATAATAACTCGCGGAGTCACGATCCGAAATGCGAATTCGCGTCGCGACACTCATGGTACTTTCTCTCGCAATTGGTGTCTCTTTGCAGTCTGCAGACAGATTGCAGAGTTCCCCGCTGAAAGAGAATACTCTTAAGAGGATAATAAGCTTTAATAGCCATTTCTATGCCCGTCTGAGCGCTTATCGTCGTATCTCGTTCTCGAAATGACCACCTTTCCTTTCCGATGCGAGCCAACCTGTTCATGTCTAATCACTGATCTCCTTCTGGGGCCTCTCCAATTGTCCAGCTGTTCCCTCATGAATTTGCGAGTTTGTTCGATACTTTGACGCGTCTTATGATACCTGACATTTAAGACGAATTCGCCCTAGTATTATGAATCCACACGGTAAGTAGGCAGCTATGCACAATACGTATTGTACCTGCGAACTGAATCTCGTATTCTCTCTGACATATTCTTTTAACGAATACTTTTGTCTAGTGATCGGTATCAAAAATCAATTCATTTAGTTTCTTACAAAATTTCTGTTGCAATTTCTTTATTGATGACTATAGAAAATTTCATGCACGGATGAAGCGTTCATTACTAAGAAAATTCCAAGAAATGTAATGATCGTGATATGAAATTAAGCGAAGTCCCGTTTACGGCCATATTCGGCATTCTACGAGCGCGCTAAGTCCACACAGTCAGAAGTATGCTAAACTCTCTAATGAATTTTTACGACCATCATATTGAATTATGACAAAAATCGCAACGCCTGGCACGAAAGTGGCAATGAAAATTCNAAGGACTGTGTAATAAAAACAGTTGGGAAATATAATTAACCCCTTAGGTACGGATTTATTTGAGAAAATATTTGCATGTGGAACGGATATAATTTTTTTGTTGCGTGGAGTAAAAAGTATCTTCCTCATTTAAAATAAACAAAATTAACAAGAATCTTCTTTACTTAGATATGAACAGATACTTTTATATGAATGAAGATTTGTAACCCATAAATATCCAAAAGTATGTAAAAGCAGTACATTTTANATATCGTTAAAGAAATTCTGACAAATTTCATTACTGCTCAATTTTGAACGTCGTCTNAATCGATTTACTCGTAGGTTCAATATAGGTTTTCCTACACAAAGTTTTTTGAAGAGTTTCAAAGTTTCTTTGTTCAGTACGGTTGAAACCAGCCCTTAAATCATGAGCCACCGAGAGAATTTCTTCGGATTTTTCTTGCGGCGAGTAGTCGGTCCTCAAATTACGGCTAGGGCATAGTTCGATTTCTCCGTTGAACCATGACGCGCTGTGTGGTCCCATAAAGGCTGCGGTCGGCAGTCAAAACTTTGTTGCTCATCTCTGGCTACTCACTGCCATACCTTTTTCTTTCTCTTTGCACCGTTCCCTCCACGATGGCAACACCTGTAGCCGGCAATAATCGTTTGACCTGGCCACGCGGCAGATTATTACATTACGAGCCACGATGGCACCTGCTTCGCCACGCTTGTACGCGTGTATTGTTCGTGCACGTGCAAACAGCCTGAATAGTGTTGTGCCGAAGTGTAAAATGTTTTCATTCGCTTTTATTAGTGCAGACGACGTTCAAAATTGAGCAGTAATGAAATTTGTCAGAATTTCTTTAATGACACTATCTCAGCCATTTTAATCGTCTTCATTTAGTAAGAAAATTAATTTACCCAAGAAAGTTATTTGCAAATTGACTAGATTCTTATTGCAATGTTCAAATATTTATATGATATGCAAACAGCGTGAATAGTGTTGTGTCGAAGTGTAAAATGTTTTCATTCGCTTTTATTAGTGCAGACGACGTTCAAAATTGAGCAGTAATGAAATTTGTCAGAATTTCTTTAATGACACTATCTCAGCCATTTTAATCGTCTTCATTTAGTAAGAAAATCAATTTACCCAAGAAAGTTATTTGCAAATTGACTAGATTCTTATTGCAATGTTCAAATATTTATATGATAAATTTTTAAATTGTATATTACATCTAGTATTCGAGAGTCATTATTGAGAATGAGTTACAACGACAGCGAGGATGAGTTTTCTTTCGAGACAGGATTCCCGCAAGAAATGGAATTTTCATTGCCACTTTCGTGCCAGGCGTTGCGATTTTTGTCATAATTCAATATGATGGTCGTAAAAATTCATTAGAGAGTTTAGCATACTTCTGACTGTGTGGACTTAGCGCGCTCGTAGAATGCCGAATATGGCCGTAAACGGGACTTCGCTTAATTTCATATCACGATCATTACATTTCTTGGAATTTTCTTAGTAATGAACGCTTCATCCGTGCATGAAATTTTCTATAGTCATCAATAAAGAAATTGCAACAGAAATTTTTTAAGAAACTAAATGAATTGATTTTTGATACCGATCACTAGACAAAAGTGTTCGTTAAAAGAATATGTCAGAGAGAATACGAGATTCAGTTCGCAGGTACAATACGTATTGTGCATAGCTGCCTACTTACCGTGTGGATTCATAATACTAGGGCGAATTCGTCTTAAATGTCAAGTATCATAAGACGCGTCAAAGTATCGAACAAACTCGCAAATTCATGAGGGAACAGCTGGACAATTGGAGAGGCCCCAGAAGGAGATCAGTGATTAGACATGAACAGGTTGGCTCGCATCGGAAAGGAAAGGTGGTCATTTCGAGAACGAGATACGACGATAAGCGCTCAGACGGGCATAGAAATGGCTATTAAAGCTTATTATCCTCTTAAGAGTATTCTCTTTCAGCGGGGAACTCTGCAATCTGTCTGCAGACTGCAAAGAGACACCAATTGCGAGAGAAAGTACCATGAATGTCGCGACGCGAATTCGCATTTCGGATCGTGACTCCGCGAGTTATTATTTCTTCAAACGTTTAAGCGAATTCATGGATTTCTTTTTTATTACTTAATTTTCGAAGATTTTAAGTAACCTGTCATTCCACAACATTAATTTTCGACATTAATTTTCGAAGATTTTAAGTAACCTGTCGTTCCACAACTTTTTAATTTTTCCAAGTAAAACGATTTTAGAGACAGAAACAAGATACGTAACTTGGATTAAATCAATTTACCGAAGAAACCAAAGGAATGCTCTGAAGAGATGAAAGAAATGTAAGAAGNAGTTCTCGAAGGATATCAATTTCAAGGGGTTTATCGTAGTTTTTCGATAAGCGGTATCCAATAAAGGGATGGTCTCGCAGCGAGTGGCATGCACTCGATAAGAATTCGATGCCCAAGACCGAGTGCCAACTGTTCCTTTCTCTTCTGTTTGCAGACAATCCTCCTAGGAGACAGCGGGGTCGGGAAGACGTCCCTGCTGGTCCAGTTCGACATCGGGAAATTCCAACCGGGAAACTTCGCGGCCACGGTCGGCATCGGGTTCACGGTACGTGCCAGACTATGTATTCCAGTTTGTTTAGGATTTAGACGAATGCCTGGCAGTGTCCGTGGGAACAGAGTCTTCACATTACTGATGCAGATTTTCCCACTGGTAAATAATTTCGTGCATAAACCGAAGGAAATCCGATTATATCGTTGCAATTTGTAACCAAATGGAAACGTTCCATATATCAAAATGTAAAGACTGTGAATTAAATATGTCTCATAATTGAAATTGACATTTATTTTTAATATTATTTTTATTATGACGATATATTAATTAATTCCACGACACTGGCATTCATTCTTCTTCTTTTTGAAATAGCAGTCACTTGGTGTTCGATCTTCTTCAAGCATATTAAAATAGAAAGAAATAGAAACTGCATTCTGCTGTCGAGGTCGAGTGAAAATGAATTCTCAGATAGTATCAATTTCTGCAAATCGTGTTACGAATACTAAAATAAGGTTGAATGTAATAAAAAGCTTCTCCTCTCCTTATTTGACTAATTAATTTCGTTTCGTTCTCAATTTACTCGAATCTCAGTTTTCCAATAGGGTTTCGTCGTAACTTGACTACCCGGTTTTATACGNGAAATAGAAACTGCATTCTGCTGTCGAGGTCGAGTGAAAATGAATTCTCAGATAGTNATCATATTAAATAGAAAATTAGATCAAGCATATTAAAATAGAAAAAGATGCAACTGAAGTTTGAAACTACATTCTGCTGTCGAGGTGCATCTCATAATTGAAATTGGCATTTATTTTTAATATCATTTTTATTATTACGATATATTAATTAATTGAGTCCACGTCATTGGCATTCATTCTTCTTCTTTTTGAAATAGCAGTCACTTGGTGTTCGATCTTCTTCAAGCATATTAAAATAGAAAGAAATAGAAACTGCATTCTGCTGTCGAGGTCGAGTGAAAATGAATTCTCAGATAGTATCAATTTCTGCAAATCGTGTTACGAATACTAAAATAAGGTTGAATGTAATAAAAAGCTTCTCCTCTCCTTATTTGACTAATTAATTTCGTTTCAGTTTTCCAATAGGGTTTCGTCGTAACTTGACTACCTGGTTTTATACGTTTTCTCACTTTGCTGGCAGCTCGTAATTGATTCGCATATTCTGAATCAATAATATTAATGAGAATATCAATCGAAATGTAATACTTCTTCAAATTCTCAGAACGCGCACTTTGATGTCCACTTTACTCACAATCTCCTGTATCCACAAACAAAAATCTGAAACGCAGCCTTTCCTCTTAAATGAAAAACCTTAATTCGCCGTTTGCGCGGCCTTCGATGGAATTTAAAAAAGCTCCACGCGTTTTACGATCCTAATTCCTTCCGCTTATAGGCGTCGCGATGGCAGCTTGTCTGTCTGTCCGTTCGTACGCTCGCGACAGTTGCGTGTATCAGCGTCTACCAATGCGAACGATGCATTTATGCATGAGGAGGCCGAGACGCGACGCTTTTACGCGTTGCATATCGTGGACATTTACACGCGCGCGACTCAAATTTACAGCCTGTTTCCTCGCCCGTGCCCGTGCCGGTGTCCGTTTTTCCATCAACCTGCTTCCCGCAGTATTTTCAACGTTCAGACAGTAAAACACTTCCACGCATATTGCTTCGGACACCACAACAAAATCAAAAAATCCTCGAGTCTCTTTCAGAACATAATACGCTTTCCTGCTTATCGCGCTGTTGAACGCTTTCAGTATTGCGTTAAATGCGTTTAATATATGCATAATCGTGGTTTAACGACGTTCACGCTTCGATATTTAATACTACTTATAGTTTGGGAACCACTGAAATAATTGTATGATATGCTACTGTGCGAATTATGCGAGAAATTGTTTTTATCGCTCGTGATCTATCGATATTCGAGCCGATCGTCCATTTCCTATCGCTGCGTCNGTTTTCTCACTTTGCTGGCAGCTCGTAATTGATTCGCATATTCTGAATCAATAATATTAATGAGAATATCAATCGAAATGTAATACTTCTTCAAATTCTCAGAACGCGCACTTTGATGTCCACTTTACTCACAATCTCCTGTATCCACAAACAAAAATCTGAAACGCAGCCTTTCCTCTTAAATGAAAAACCTTAATTCGCCGTTTGCGCGGCCTTCGATGGAATTTAAAAAAGCTCCACGCGTTTTACGATCCTAATTCCTTCCGCTTATAGGCGTCGCGATGGCAGCTTGTCTGTCTGTCCGTTCGTACGCTCGCGACAGTTGCGTGTATCAGCGTCTACCAATGCGAACGATGCATTTATGCATGAGGAGGCCGAGACGCGACGCTTTTACGCGTTGCATATCGTGGACATTTACACGCGCGCGACTCAAATTTACAGCCTGTTTCCTCGCCCGTGCCCGTGCCGGTGTCCGTTTTTCCATCAACCTGCTTCCCGCAGTATTTTCAACGTTCAGACAGTAAAACACTTCCACGCATATTGCTTCGGACACCACAACAAAATCAAAAAATCCTCGAGTCTCTTTCAGAACATAATACGCTTTCCTGCTTATCGCGCTGTTGAACGCTTTCAGTATTGCGTTAAATGCGTTTAATATATGCATAATCGTGGTTTAACGACGTTCACGCTTCGATATTTAATACTACTTATAGTTTGGGAACCACTGAAATAATTGTATGATATGCTACTGTGCGAATTATGCGAGAAATTGTTTTTATCGCTCGTGATCTATCGATATTCGAGCCGATCGTCCATTTCCTATCGCTGCGTCGGATAATATTCAATACCGCGAAGCTAATGAGCGCGTGAGCCATCATAAATTAGAATCGAATTTCGCCGGATCGCTGAATGCACGAATCGTGCTCTTTTGTCCCGTGTACAATTGAATAAACAACAGCCTCTCCGTTGGCCTCATACGATTTTATTCGCACACCATTATTGCCGCTTCAAATCCTGTTTAAAGTCGAACATCCCACTTACTTTTGGATTCATTTTAAACTCAAAAGGACTTATAGATATTATAATCCCAGTAAACAAGAAATGTTAGATCAACCTTTTAATATATTGATTTTATGTAAATTATATAAACATTGCAACGTGATGTTTTATAAATATTTTTAAAATATTACTTAATAATATTACTTCGTAATGAAGTTGCACGCAACATTAAAAACTACATACTTTATAATATTATCATGTTACTGAAAAACGTTATAGTAACCTTGTGGCAATGATTTCTTGCTTACTGGGATATTATCGTTACATTTTCTATGTTAATTTTACAATTTCAACGGACTTCAACAATTCTTCTGTTTCTTTATCTTAAAATACACAAGTTTGAAGAAGTTTTTTAATTAACTTGAAACTATTATCTGAACAATAATTATTCTTCTCAATTGATAAAATCTTCGCTGTGAAAGAATTACGTCGCGAATCGCGGGGACGTGAATCGGCACGTTTAAATCTAATAGGACGAGGCAAACTTCCGGCAGGGGAAAATCGATTATTCCTCTCGAGCCGGGACGGATGGACAGAATAGACGCGCAGCTTGCACCGAGAAAGTTGAAATTGCTCTATCAAACAGCCGCGGCCGCTCCGTTCGCAGATTTCTCTTGTAACACGCGTCTATCTCGTGACGGCCGTGTCTCGTCCCGCGGCTTTCCCGCGAAACTTTCGTCTCGTTAAGAACGTTTCGCATCCACGCGGGAAGCGGGACGTACCCGAACAATCCTTTCATGATACAACATATTATTTATTTCTGTAGAACAGAGAAACGTTCATTAAAAACTCATTTGATGCCTGCGTCTTTCTTTATTCTATGCACAACGGCAAATTAATTAATTCATGCGTGAACAATCAGACACGTTGGTAAAAAATGCAAAATTTGTCGATGCTTTTATAGAGGAACTTTGCAATTATCAAAATCTATGACAGTGTTGGAAATTTCTAATACCAGCATAAATGTAATTGTTATTTATTGCATTTATCTGCTATGAAGAGACACGAAATACTTGGGAATATAAAATCTTAGAAGTACGGACAAAAATACAAGGTAAACTCGATTGTGCTACGACAAGGATGGTCCGTTGTCACGAAAGAACTTTTGCCTTTTCCTGTAATCAGGAGCTCCACGCGTGAGAGTGAATTAATTGGTATGAACCCAAGGTTCAAATCCGTTACGGTTAATCACCGGTCGGATCCCCGGGCCAAAGATTCTCGCACAGTTTAGATCTAATTAAATCCTTACGCAGATCTTCCGTCGCCTATCGAGTTAATTAATTTAATTTGCATTCGACGCTGTTTCTATCTGCATAATTAGAGGAAGAAATCNCCGAGTTAATTAATTTAATTTGCATTCGACGCTTTTTCTATCTGCATAATTAGAGGAAGAAATGGCTTCTGTTACGATCCATCCCCTAAGTAAAACTACACTACAATGTAACACGCGTATAATTAATGATTTTACGAGTATTGTAATCAAAGCTCACAGAATGTGTAAACGTTCATCGTCGAATTTATTACTAAAATCGTTTAGAAATAACGAAGAGGAGAAACTGGAATTTATTTCAATTTTCGCGTAACGAGAAACTGGACAATTCAATAATTGTTGGAGCGTGGAGGGCGTATTACCGTCTGCTCGGTCGCATTGGGAGTAAGAGAGGAAGGATGATCGGACAGTTTTACTAACGCGTGTTACTCCAGCCAAGAGTATCCGAGTGTAAATGCAATATTTTAAAATAGAACCGCACCCGATCAAGTGTGCGAGAATACGCTCGGCTGGACCAACCAAGTGTTGCATCTTTCGCGTGAAATTAGAATTTTCTGAAATACAGAGAACTGTACCATAAATTTTGTCTATTCAAGAAATATGCTTTTTTTTTAAGTAACATAAAAGCTTGTCGAGTTGATGAAGCAAAAATTGAGATATTATTCAGTTTTACTATTCTCCAAACTCTAACAGTAATTATTGTATAAAAAAAATAACAGACGAAATATTTTATGACAGATCATGTTTCCACTACTAGAAATTGTTCCACCAAATAATCTAAAAATGTAGGCTTTGAATTTGAAATTAAGTTAGAAAACAAAGTTTCCACTGGGGTTTTAGCACTTATGCCTGCCTTTGATCTAACAATTAAACGGATTAGGATTAACAAGAACGCGGTTAGCTCTGGCGGTGTTTCACAGTCGAGTTGCCGTAATTCCACGTATCAGAGCAGCAGTGGCACGGGCAGACCGCAGATTACAAACTTGCAAAACTTGATTGGCAGAGACCGTTCATTATTAGGTAATTCCGGGTAGCACCTGTGCCGGGCTATTAACCAAACTCTCGGCCAGGCGGACTCGAGTACATTTCGCGAAGGTGTGTGTTCGTAATCGAAGCCGTTCGTCGAAGACGTCGAGGATAAGTGGCAAGGAATGTTAAACGAGGATGCGACCCTATTACAGAGATTTCTCGGAAGATTACGGAGTCATTAATTAATATTTTCAGTTGGACGCACTAATGGGACAAGTTTGCAGAGGAAATTTTGAGACGTGCGTTTTATTATTGGAATTGATATAATTTGAATACGTTTGAACTGTTTTAATTAAATTGCAAGTGCCTAATTGAATATAAAACTCGATCGCACGAAACTTGATAATTCTTAATTGGTTTCTCGCTTCCAGTTAGAATTTTAATTGGAATCATACCTCAACTGCACTGTCGCCAGTTTAAAATTAAGATAAAATACTCCATTGTGATTCTCTTTAACGAAAAGGAGCAGATAAAAGGCTGCTCTAACGCAGCGTAGCTAACTCCATCGAGGGTGGACGACAAGGGGTGCAGATATTAATGAATCAGTCTAACTGACGATGCAAAGTGAGGGTGGATCGTGGAACATAAGGGTGGATTAATTTTTATTTAGTTAGTTTTTTATTCCCTAGTCGAAATTTCTTGTATAAATGAACTACGGATTAATTATCAAATAGTAAAAGTATATAAAATAACGTATCTTATGAAATCTTCAAACGCGGCGTGGAAAATGATATAAAAAATGCGCGTGTTGATAATTGTAATCGCGGTGTATGGGGAATCGATTTCCAATGACATTCCATCACGAAATTAGCTCGGCTGAGGATATGACTCGACGCTCAAAGCCGTCGATCGATCTCGCCGAGGGGATGCAACGTGCGCGCACCGACCCTCGGCAAATATTTACCCCGTAGAAAATGCACAAAGGGGTGAATCAGATCAGCTCCGTTTGTACCAACGAAACCGGGTCCTCCTGCCGAACCGTATCCGAAATGTACTTCACCGAGAGCCTTCTATTAAGATCCGATGTTCCCCTCGCTCAAAAAAAAAAAAAAAAAGAAGAGAATTCAAACGAATCCCCTAACGAATATTTTTTTTATATTAAATAATTAATGAGCGTCCCTCTCTGTACAAGTTGGTTTCTCGTTAATTAAACGAGCACTCCATAAATAAATGACAATTAAACGTGCGATCGTGTTTCGTATATACGCTCAAAGAATCGCGGCAAATTAAATGAGATCTTATCGCGAATCGGGGCGGCCGAGGGTGGTTGCCGGCCGGTGACGAGTGGGTGTCGTCGATTTTTTGCCACGGGTGCACACAGTCCGTCCGACGAAAGCAAATCGACATAAATATTGATAACTGGGAACGAGTTAGGACACTACCGCGCGAGGGAAGAAGAAAGAGAAGAGGAGAGAAAGGTAGCCCGAGAGTTCGTGACCGGAATAACGGAGCGGAGGACGGGGGGGAGACGACTCGTGCTCCGGTGAACGGAGCAGGAGCAAAAAGATCCGAAAGCGATTCGAGCAACACTCCCGACGAGGCCGGCGCGGCGCGCCGTCTCGAATTGGCCGCAGAAACCGCAGGCCTCGGCCGCGATATCCCCGAACCATCGCCTAGCGTCACCTCGGATACCGAAACAGACCCGATGCCTATGATCCAAGTTACATTTTACATCACCTTCAGAAAAGAGACCTGTTTTCCTTATTAAATATATACAGTGACTCCCATTAATATCCGGACACACTTCAAAACGGAATAAGTTCTTAAATATGGAGCCAACTAACTTAATTTTTTGTGGACTTTTAAAAGGCTTAGTTTACTATGTAATGGGTAACAAACAATTATAATAAATTACTATTCGTCAAAATCTCGAAGAAAAAAGAAAAGATCATGATGTTAAACTTTTTTGTTAGAGGCTCTAGCAAAAATTTCAAACACCCCGTTTGTAGATCTAAAAGTGTTATATGAATGTATAAAGTTTTATAAAAATCCATGAAATCATAAAAGAGTTAGACATATCGAAACATGTAAAAATTCTTCAATTTATCCCAGTCGTAGATTGAAAGTCGTGGAGAACTGCGATT
>SMSR01015819.1:126311-138180 GCA_019453355.1 Ceratina japonica
AATAAATTACTATTCGTCAAAATCTCGAAGAAAAAAGAAAAGATCATGATGTTAAACTTTTTTTGTTAGAGGCTCTAGCAAAAATTTGAAACATCCCGTTTGTAGATCTAAAAGTGTTATATGAATGTATAAAGTTTTATAAAAATCCATGAAACCATCAAAGAGTTAGACGTATCGAAACATGTAAAAATTCTTCAATTTATCTCAGTCGTAGATTGAAAGTCGTGAAGAACTGCGATTTTCTTAATTTCTAATCGCTTCTAGCGCATAGCAATATTGATCGACTTTTATGAAACTTTGTACATGCATATAACTTACTTAAATCTGCAAACGAGACACTTCCAATTTTGATTACAGACCCTAATAAAAAAGTTAAAAACCATGTCCTTTACTATTTTCCTCGCGATTTCAATGAATACCAAGTTTTTTAAATTTTTTGTTACACATTCTATAGTAAATTAAGCTCTCTAAAATTCCACAGAAGATAAAGTTCTTTAATCCAATACTAAAAATCTTATACCGTTTCAAAATGTGTCCGAATATTAATGGAAGTCACTGTATTTATTATCGCATGAAGTATTTATCCTTTATAAGAAACCTCATCTATCGTATTAAGCTACTCGCATCATTAACATATTTACATGATTTATCATAATTCTTTATCATAATTCTTTTTATCATTACGCCGAGCGAATTACTATGAAGTATGATTGCATGATGCAGAGTAGCACAGAATCGAAACTGAAGTGGAAATTTATATCTCTAACGTGAAATTGACTTCGTGAACTTGTACGATAGAATGAAGTTTGATTTGAAACTGAGAGGAAATTACCTAACATTGTAATTTCGCTACTTAGCTAGAGACCATTATGGATGGGAAGTATTCGAGTGCGGGAAGCACGTGTTGTTCGATTGAAGAATTTGGTTATGAAGCGTGTTTACCTTTGAGTGATGGCACCGCGTTTCGATGCAATACGTTACATAGCATGTGGCACGCAGGTTTGCGTTCTGCGCCTCTTCAACGCTATGGTAAACACGCTTATGAATTTTCGGCCGGAACTTTACTATGTAAACGTGTTTCATCCGACGCGGATGGCACGGCCAGACCGACACGCATGAAATACGTTTAAAAATTAAAATTATGAAAGATGTTGCTCCAGCAGATTCTTTTTATACAAAAATTCATCGAGTTTAGTCCATCGTTATCAATCTGTGGTTCATAGTACGACATTCATTGTGATTAATGAGTTGTATCTTGTACGCTTTCGATTCAATTTAAATCCTTAAACAGATGTCTAAGTCGACTTTAAACTGTGACTCACCTTGCGAAACTGCACTCGAAAGTATGACGGATGAATTTATGTATCTCGCCTGCAGACGTTCTTCAAATTCAGAGATCCTGAAACGTGAAATGCACGTTCATTAGCGAATTCAAATTAAATTATTTTACGGGAAATACCTAAATCCAGCTTATGCTCCTGTTTAATTTATTATTGCAATAATTTCTGTAATATTTATAGCAAAGCTCCTGTTTAATTTATTATTGCAATAATTTCTGTAATATTTATAGCAAAGCTACTATCCTTCGTCGTTTAAGACAGTAGTAAATCAACGAAAATCGACTTAGATTGCATCGATGTCTTGTAAGGGTATGAGAGAAGAGTGCGCGGGTTCCCAGCGCGTGAATCGACGTTACATAATTTTTTCTTCGTAACCGAGGTGCAGCGTTTCGATGAGACTGCCCCGGCTAGAATTTATATAACGACCCCTTCAGGATTTGCACTGGGAATTTACGTAAGCCCGCGCGCCGCGAAGCGACGGCGTGCCGGATTTACATCGAAATTCCGAAGGAAGAATTGCTGCCACGCGTGCAACACGACCAACGAGTGCATTAACCGCGACGCGGTTTAATCCTTTCACGGAGGCTCGCACTTTTTATTCGATAAACGGATTGATATTACGGATCGAAATTCAGCTGGATTACTTTCAATACAAATTCACTTCGAGGTTGTAACGTTAATGCACGACAGTAAACTAGTACTGAATGAGACGATATGATAAGCAATATTTGAGGATTAAAATCGATGGCAATTTATTCATGTTGTAATATTTCGTGGGCAATAAAACTCAGTCTTAAAGCTGGACCGAACTACTTTATTGAACACTCCGTATTCTCTCTATATTGCGATTACTGCCGTTACGATTACTATTATAACTGCCCTACTCTCTCGCTTCTCTACATGTTTATACACTCACAAATCGTCATTTACACTGGTCTCATTCGCTCAAGTTCACATTCGTACATACGTATATAGGCGGTTATTTTAAACAATTGCCACATTTGAGGATTAAAATCGATGGCAATTTACTCATAAAAGCCATTTCATTCAATCGCCACTATGTCTATATTATGGCTTTTCTGACCGTTCAGTGCATCTCCAGTTTAGCAACGAACTTATGAAATTGTAGGATACAAATTTTTCTTTCTGCTTTGAGATTCGATTTGGAGAAACTCCGTGAGTGAGTACTGCAAAACATGAAAAAAACTTTCTCTTCGCTGTAGCGTGTAATCTAACATGTTCATCATGCCTGTCAGCTAAGCACCCCCATTCCGTTCTCCATGAAGTTGCTTGAGGAACGACTTCTTAACAAAAGAGCGCGCGTATGGTGACGCAGCGGGAGTCCCGGTTCTCTGTCCTTGAACATCGTGTTCCAGCACTGCCATTTTGAAAAGAGCACGCCAGAGGCAAGTGGGAGGCCCATGGACGGGGCCGTGTGTCAGGGGAGCATCCAACATCTGCCGACGGGGTCGAGGGTGGCTCTGAACCGAGTCATCTGACCGCTCGGCTCGCCGTACGCTGAAAATAAGCTCTTCCTCTTTCCGACCGGCATTTACCACTCGTCCGTTTTTACGTTATTCCTCTGTTCGTAGTGTTCGAGTCGCTACCTGACCGACCCGCCGCTCGACAGAACCCGTCCCTGCGTGTTTTCTTTCTATCTTCAAGTTCCGACGCGCGGGGGACACGGGGAAACGCAGAGGCGCCTTCGGGTGGAAGTTCGAATCGTGCAACAGCGACGGGTTTAAAACATTCGCGAAACGAGCAACGATCTCAAATCAATTTGTACGAATATAAATAATTATTCCAAGTTCGACCACTTTAGCGAATGATTTTCGATAGATTTTAATATTTCGCGTCGTTTCAAATACAAGCTCGTTCTTTCTATTAGATTAAAATTAGAATAGACATAGTTATTAGAAAATANACATGTTTATACACTCACAAATCGTCATTTACACTGGTCTCATTCGCTCAAGTTCACATTCGTACATACGTATATAGGCGGTTATTTTAAACAATTGCCACATTTGAGGATTAAAATCGATGGCAATTTACTCATAAAAGCCATTTCATTCAATCGCCACTATGTCTATATTATGGCTTTTCTGACCGTTCAGTGCATCTCCAGTTTAGCAACGAACTTATGAAATTGTAGGATACAAATTTTTCTTTCTGCTTTGAGATTCGATTTGGAGAAACTCCGTGAGTGAGTACTGCAAAACATGAAAAAAACTTTCTCTTCGCTGTAGCGTGTAATCTAACATGTTCATCATGCCTGTCAGCTAAGCACCCCCATTCCGTTCTCCATGAAGTTGCTTGAGGAACGACTTCTTAACAAAAGAGCGCGCGTATGGTGACGCAGCGGGAGTCCCGGTTCTCTGTCCTTGAACATCGTGTTCCAGCACTGCCATTTTGAAAAGAGCACGCCAGAGGCAAGTGGGAGGCCCATGGACGGGGCCGTGTGTCAGGGGAGCATCCAACATCTGCCGACGGGGTCGAGGGTGGCTCTGAACCGAGTCATCTGACCGCTCGGCTCGCCGTACGCTGAAAATAAGCTCTTCCTCTTTCCGACCGGCATTTACCACTCGTCCGTTTTTACGTTATTCCTCTGTTCGTAGTGTTCGAGTCGCTACCTGACCGACCCGCCGCTCGACAGAACCCGTCCCTGCGTGTTTTCTTTCTATCTTCAAGTTCCGACGCGCGGGGGACACGGGGAAACGCAGAGGCGCCTTCGGGTGGAAGTTCGAATCGTGCAACAGCGACGGGTTTAAAACATTCGCGAAACGAGCAACGATCTCAAATCAATTTGTACGAATATAAATAATTATTCCAAGTTCGACCACTTTAGCGAATGATTTTCGATAGATTTTAATATTTCGCGTCGTTTCAAATACAAGCTCGTTCTTTCTATTAGATTAAAATTAGAATAGACATAGTTATTAGAAAATAGAAAATAGGTTATTTGCGTCTCGTCGGTGTATTTCTCTTGAAAAAGTGTCTGATTTTAGGCGCTGGAAAGGGCTCTTACTGTAGTTATCTTACAGCGACAACATAATGAATAAACTAACTTCATCTTTGGAAAAAATATCAAGGCTATATCAACCTTCATAAATCAGGGAAATTGTCACGCTAATTCTTAACAACGAACTTATCACTATTGACGCAGTTAACTCAGCGACAAAGACCCTAAATCTATTCCTAGTATGTCTGTTCCTCCTCTGGTCAGTCGACGTCGATTACTCATACCCACTACTTACAAGACCGACGAAAATTGTACAATGGAGCAGATTTACGTAGTACGTGCTTACGTGCAGAGATACGTCTAATAAAATCTTAGAGTTCCAATTTAAAAGTCATTGCATTTAATTCCAAATAAGGAGTTCAAAAACGTAATCATACACGACGTTTCATTAAAAAATTTATTCGTTAAAAAATATTGTAAACATATTATCACCAAAACAACTATACTGCTACTGTTATAAAACAATATGGATCTTTTCTATAAAGCCTGACTGAACCATGGCTTGTCTAAAAGTTTTAACGATGTTTCACGTTCGCTGCTGGATTCCAGCCGCCACTAAACGGGGGTTGAGCTAATAAACTCCAGCCCCCGGGGCTCGCTCGCAGTGGGATGCCCGATTTTAGCCACTCTGTTCTCCCTCCGCCCGGATATAATTCGTGCACACGCGAGCACGGGACGAAAGAAATGTACCGCGAGTAACGGAGAAAAGAATTGTCTATCCGACGATGATGAACATGTACCTCCGTAGTCGAGCAGAGAAAGAGGAACGGATGGCGAACAGCGAACGGGGATGAAATAGTACGGATAGGAAGTTTCACAGTGGGTGGAAACGAAGGAAACGTAGAATCTGCGGGCCTGAACGCAGCCGGGCGATAAACGCGATACGATAACCGGGAACAGTGTGCACAAGTTGCATTGCGTCACGCCGACGGAAGTGGAACGGAATTTTTACAGCGGCGGCGGCGGCGGCGATAGCGAAGGGTGTTCGCGCGCGCGACCGTTCACCGAAACGCGCACTTTATATTCAAACGTCGTTTTCCCGAGGTTTACATTTTTAATTGGAGTCTTATACGTATTCGCGAGTCCAATTTGAATTTTGAGCGCGACCGCGAGATTGAATTTTAATCCATTCTCTAAATACCGCGGCTAGAGCGAAGAAAAAGTGACGAATTTAAATTGTAAATTCGCGGCTGATGTTCGACGATCGATGCGAATTTTAAATCCGGGCGCAAACATTTGGCCGCGGCTGCGACGTAAGTTCGGAGATCGATGCCCAAACGAATTTTTAATCCTGACGAAGTACGTTGGTAAACAACGATTCGGACGCGAAGCAATTTGCCGCGGTGGAAGCGGACGCGTGTGGACAAACGAGGGGAAACGGCGAATTCGGAATTCCGTCGTCGCGCAGACGGCAATTAATATCTATCCCCGGTGAAAATTGCCGCTCCTTTGACGCGGTACGTCGCCGTCGTCGAGTGCGTTCAACGACAAACGCATCGGACAAACAACTGCTGACAAAGAGAAAGCTTAATTTGAATAGGACGTCGCGCGCCGCCGTCGCGACGAATAATATTGGTTCTTCGCGATCAAGAATAATTTCTGCTCGCATTCGTCTCGCCTGTCATTATTCCCGCCACGGCAATTTTCACTTCGGTCTTTGTTTCCACGTTTTCCGCGAAAACTCGGTTACGTTGCGTTTCCCTTTTCAGTTTATACTCCACAGACCGTTAATTATTTCAGTTAATTATTTTTGCTGGAACCTGAAGGGAAACGCGAAGTTAACAATTCTCTAGTAGAACGTTCGTTATTTATCAAATAAATGTTTTCGCGAGATATCTCATCGTGTAGGAACATTTGAAACCATTAAGGAAATGAAAATTCGAAACCATTAAGGAAATGATTCAATAGATTGTATTAAAAAAATAAGAGACTGAGCGATGATCTTATTTCAAGTATTGATTTACGGGCTTCTAAAATACAGACATTAAAATTCAGACTTATAAAATATAGGAATTTTAAACCGCGAGGAATCAGAAATGTCGTCGACGAACAAAAAGGATAATAGTCCTACGAATATAACCCTTGCTTTATCTTCCCGTCGACGATCATTGGGTGGCGGACGAAAAAGCAGAAACCGCCATGTGGTCAATTTCGCACACGCCTTGCATTATTTGGAGGCTGTTTCGTGCGGGCGCGAGGCTAAATAATGGACGCGGCCATCCATCGAATCAAATCCAGATATCGACAGCGTCCTAGACTATTTATGAGCTTACGAAACGTCGCGTCGTCTCTTCTCTTCGTACGACTTAGTCATTATCCATGAACCTGATATCGGTTAATTATAATTTTTCATAATTTAAAAGTCTATGAATACTTATCACACTTCGTGATCGAAAATTTCATCCTTCAGAGATTTTATTATACACATAATCACTGTTAAACGTGAGTTTGTTTGTTAATTTATACAGCAAACATTACCGTGGAGGAATAATTATGCATAATTCATTATTATAAAATATTTAATAATTCGTGAATTATACAACAGTGTAAGAACGCGTAAACGGGAATGAGGCTCTATTTTAGAGTTCTTTTATCATTGTATCATTCACGTTTATGGAATTGTGAACCTCGTTGATTATGTAGATTTGTTAATTGCACGGTTCAGTTATTAGTTTCATTTTCGCTATGTCCTACAACGGGGACAAAGGAAAGTTTTAATAATAAAAGTTCCAGTACGTCCCTTGGCACCTCGCTTCATCTTCAGTACGAAGTTTTTGATTAAATGGAATCTCGCTGCGCAATAAGCTTGCAAGCAAATATTTTCAATAAAAGAATAGAAGTTCGACACGCTGTTCTTCTCTCTGAAATTGTTTCTCAGTTCCTTCTGTCGCTCGGAACATTCTATATAATATAAAATGTTTTTCACGAATTGAATTTCATTTTTTATAAAAATTGAACAAAATGAAAAGTATAAAATAGGAAGAAACGAAGCGTAGACAATTAAATGAAATATTCTTTTTTTTAGAATCGAACCTGGAGACTTGAATCAAACTCTTTTATTGGGAAGTCGTATCAATCTCCAGCTTCCCTGCGATTTGAAACCCGCGGCACGTCATTCTCAGACACCGATTTCTCGCTTATTTTACCGCCATCCGTATTACGTTCTGCCCCTTTTGAGAAACGGTCGGATCGCAACCGAACTTGGACAAGTTAAATGTCCTGTCATTTTTCCGCTCGCGTTTACCGTTGTCCCGAAACGAGGAAACGAATTTCGCCGGTAGCGTTCGAGTGCTGCGACGGTGAAAATCGACCGCAACCGTTCGCCCGGAAACACTGAAACGCAAATTCCTCTAGGGAGTAAAAAGCATCCTTTCCGTTGAAAATTCATGACCTTTTTTCTTCCAGATAGAGAGAAAGATAAGCTTCGAGTCCTCCAAGACCACATAAATCGTGGACGCGTCGCGTGAGACGAACCTCCGCCTCTCGTCGAAAGAGAGGAACCTTGATAAAGCGATTTTCATGGGGGATTGAGCGCAATTCGTCAATTTGCCTCCGGACAGATTCTTCCGAAGCGTTTTGATCGAGTTTTTTGGTTGACCGTCTCGTTTTCATCCATAGGACCATGAATTAATACGAATATATATAGAGAGTACGGATTTCAAACCCTACAAATATGCGATAACGACATTACAATTTGATTTTGTTCTGAACCAATAGAATTAAGGATTTGATGCGGCGAGCGCTGCTCAATATTTAGCAAATCAGCGAGCGAGAAAAAGCGGGGTCGTTTCATTTTTATGGAAATACGAAGTTCCCATCGCGTCCTGCTTAAAAAGTTCGCGGCCGAGTTCTTTCTTCCGGTTGCCGGAATGCCTCGTGAATAATTGCAATGCGAATTGCTTCAACCAGCGCGGGCCGGGTCTCTGGAACCTTTGTAAAACCGCTTCCGAGCGCATTCGATGGAAATTCAATTTTCAACTTCTGGTCTCTTTCCTAGCCGAGGTATTCCTCAGTCAGACTCATATTAAGTGGCTCTAGTTTATAAATATGGATCTTGCGCAGTTAACACTTTCATTTAAATGTATATTATTCAAAGAATTGTGAAAATCTTTTCAGATCTAAATAATAATATTTTTTCCTGTGAGTGTGTAGGCATGTTTAAGACGTATAAGCTATAAAAGGAGCTTTCACGAGAGTACTATGATAAAAACCGTTTTATTTTTGCCATACCTGTAAGCAGGTAGCCTCGTGCTACCTATAAAGTTAACGAACAATCCAACGTTACACGCTCCATTTCGTATCCACCCGCAGAATGGCACAGATCGAAGCTGGACCCAAAACCCGAGCTAAACATTTCGCCAATTTACCGATATCGTTCGTTATAAATACCTCCGCAAAATCGTATGCCCGATATATAATGAATACGTTCAACATTTTCAATCTCTTTGCCGTATTCCCTACAGACTAATATAATACCAATTGTCAAATAGCTTTGGATATTTACATTCTATTTTTTTGTTTTAAAATCTTACAGTTTAAAATCTGTCGCTAAGTCGCCCACGCGCCGAAGACGTACAAGATAGAGAAGAAGTAGGAACGTCAGAGTGTAATAATCTTTTTCCCCGATCGCGCAGGTATATACACGTACGCATTCAGACGGCACAAAGGATGCAAAGTAAAGCAAGTCGGGGGCAAGAATGATTCACGACTTATCAACTGGGTTCCTCGTCGTTGCGACTGTTCCTTTCCTTACGTAACGCGGCTATTCTTCGCGATCAATGGGGCGACGCGCGTGCACCGAAGATGAACTCGTGAAACGGACCGATAACGAGGTCGGAGCCTCTCGATCGGGTCGTGATAAAGACGCAAGGCCAGGCCGACCGGAGGAAATCGGCTGCCTCGAGATCAAATTGTGTCGCGTTCGCCTATCGGAACGCGACTCTACTCGATCTCGCGAGCTTCTCGACTTCGTTTATTGTCCGCAGACGTGGCCACTAACACGCCGGTTACAATGAAATAGAATTCTCCCGTTCCCGGTTATTTCGTTCAATTAACTGGGCATTCGTCAATCTTTATTATCAAAGTTAAAAACGAACTCTCTGTCGTGTACCAGAATCGAATATATCTATCAATGTACAAATGACGAGATTTGTGCACAACATCTTTTGATTATCTTTGAAGAATATATTATATTATTTGATAGATGTTCAGTCACTTGAATTAATATAAAACAGTAGAAATTAACTGGGCATTCGTCAATCTTTATTATCGACGTTAAAAACGAACTCTCTGCCGTCTACCAGAATCGAATATATCTGTCAATGTACAAATGACGAGATTTATGACGTATTGCTAGAACATCTCTTGATCATCTTTGAAGAGAATATATTATATTATTTGATAGATGTTCAGTCACTTGAATTAATATAAAACAGTAGAAATTGTCTATTGTCCAAAACACTGAAAATTTCGTATTAGAAGCCAAAAAGTCAATCTCGATCATCAGGGTTCGCCGGGAGCGTTTGAAACAAGCTAGGGCCACCGAGGAGGTATTATTAACGAGTGGCAGAACGGCCGTAATCGTTGGAACAGCGAATGGGAACCAATGGAGCTTAAAAGACAATCGGTAGTAGCATTTGTAGTTGACAGCCAGAGGTACAACTTTTGTCACAAGCATTTTTCGCCAGGATGAGAAAACTTCTTTGCAACGAACGTTTTTCTTGATTACTCTTCGGCAAAACATTTAACGGGACACAATCCTATAGAAAGCAGGATAATGGCTTCCTGCTTTCTATTTCTCATTCCAGTGACAATATATTCTGGGAGACGTCAAAAATTGCAGGCTCGTTCGCGCGAGGCAAAGTCCCATAAAGCTGGCACTCGTTAGTAATCTCTCGACGGTGCTGGGGCCAAAACCTGTTGCGAAGCATCGTCGAAAGAACGCGCGCATGCACCGGCGCGGCGTAGCACGCGCGCGCCGATCGCCATGGAAACGGCGGAGGTTCCTGCCGGGATCCTGGCGAGCGTGTGCGTCGTAACACGCGAACCCACACCACGCCGCCCCGAAGGACCCCCTGCGGCTTCAGGTGGCGGCACTAGGGGGTAGAAAACCCCTCGACGACCCTCACAGTGCCGACAGTTACCCCGAACTGTCCGAGTCGCAGCTCCGCTCCGCTCCGATCCTGGCGCGGCCCGCGCCACGAAATCGCGCGCGTGTCTCTCCCCTCTTTTCAACCCCCTTTTTGCTCTTTAGTGAGTCTCACCGTTGATACGAGATGTAATCAGTGTGATTATTTCAAGTATGTGCACACGCTCGCCTTCGCAAGTATTGGGGTGCATATGAAAAATTAGACCGAATTGTTAAACGATTCTTCGGGCAGAATTTTTATGCATTTCAATCGTATTCGTATTGATACTCTTTCGTGCATAAATTATGTCCTCTTAGCTGGCTACGAAAATAAAAAAGTATAGTTGTAACGACGTTTCGTTTACGTATTGAAAATTGCAATATGTCAGTCGGAGAAAATGCGAACATACCGATACTTGTGCAAAAGCGAAAAATGATTCTTTGGTGTTTCTATAATAAAGCGCACGCTTTTTTGCAATGTGTTGAAAATGTTGGTACGGTGTCGAAATGTGTATAAAATGTATTTTAAGTATTTTTCGCTGTTTAAATTGCGCTCTGATGTGATAAACGCTCGGGGATGGGTCCAGCTTTTGTAGCTGGTAGCAATTCATTGTTCATTCGCGGTTTAACCGTTTGCTAAGACGTGGCTGTGGTTTTTGGCGAATTTGTCAGGCCAGTAAGTAAAGTGACGAGCTGTAGTGTTTGAATTCGTGCCGCGCTGAGTGGTTACTCGCTCAAAGCGTACCGCGATTTCGTGCAAAAAATGTTAATTAACATTTGAAATTTCGTTTGAGACGCAAGTGACAAGACATATTTACAATGCACGACAATTGCTAGAAATTTCACGCGTTTAATTGCAGAATTTTAATGAAATCCCTGTCGTTCGTTATTCGCGTGATTTGGAAAAGTTTCGTTTCAAAATGATACCGGGAGCTCGATATTTTCATAAATGGAAGCTCGATACTCAATTAACCTGACGGAAATCAATACGGGTTGCTATCAAAATGAAATGCGGATTTTTTGTGGCCGGCTCTAACGATACCGCGTACGGTAGCTTTTCTGGATCGAATTTCCTGGAAAAATCCCACGTCCTCGAGGTCCCTTTTTTACCCGCGTTTACCGCACAAATGCCCCTGAATCGGATTTAACCCTGCAAGTTTTTTGTGGCTCAGGACGGGATACATCTAGTTTATTTTGCAAATGTACGCTTTCGANGCAAAAGTAAGTGGGATGTTCGACTTTAAACAGGATTTGAAGCGGCAATAATGGTGTGCGAATAAATTCGTATGAGGCCAACGGAGAGGCTGTTGTTTATTCAATTGTTGCGTGAGCACGGGACAAAAGAGCACGATTCGTGCATTCAGCGATCCGGCGAAATTC
>SMSR01015819.1:138190-199035 GCA_019453355.1 Ceratina japonica
AAAAGTATAAAATAGGAAGAAACGAAGCGTAGACAATTAAATGAAATATTCTTTTTTTTAGAATCGAACCTGGAGACTTGAATCAAACTCTTTTATTGGGAAGTCGTATCAATCTCCAGCTTCCCTGCGATTTGAAACCCGCGGCACGTCATTCTCAGACACCGATTTCTCGCTTATTTTACCGCCATCCGTATTACGTTCTGCCCCTTTTGAGAAACGGTCGGATCGCAACCGAACTTGGACAAGTTAAATGTCCTGTCATTTTTCCGCTCGCGTTTACCGTTGTCCCGAAACGAGGAAACGAATTTCGCCGGTAGCGTTCGAGTGCTGCGACGGTGAAAATCGACCGCAACCGTTCGCCCGGAAACACTGAAACGCAAATTCCTCTAGGGAGTAAAAAGCATCCTTTCCGTTGAAAATTCATGACCTTTTTTCTTCCAGATAGAGAGAAAGATAAGCTTCGAGTCCTCCAAGACCACATAAATCGTGGACGCGTCGCNACCGTCTCGTTTTTATCCATAGGACCATGAATTAATACGAATATATATAGAGAGTACGGATTTCAAACCCTACAAATATGCGATAACGACATTACAATTTGATTTTGTTCTGAACCAATAGAATTAAGGATTTGATGCGGCGAGCGCTGCTCAATATTTAGCAAATCAGCGAGCGAGAAAAAGCGGGGTCGTTTNCGTGAGACGAACCTCCGCCTCTCGTCGAAAGAGAGGAACCTTGATAAAGCGATTTTCATGGGGGATTGAGCGCAATTCGTCAATTTGCCTCCGGACAGATTCTTCCGAAGCGTTTTGATCGAGTTTTTTGGTTGACCGTCTCGTTTTTATCCATAGGACCATGAATTAATACGAATATATATAGAGAGTACGGATTTCAAACCCTACAAATATGCGATAACGACATTACAATTTGATTTTGTTCTGAACCAATAGAATTAAGGATTTGATGCGGCGAGCGCTGCTCAATATTTAGCAAATCAGCGAGCGAGAAAAAGCGGGGTCGTTTCATTTTTATGGAAATACGAAGTTCCCATCGCGTCCTGCTTAAAAAGTTCGCGGCCGAGTTCTTTCTTCCGGTTGCCGGAATGCCTCGTGAATAATTGCAATGCGAATTGCTTCAACCAGCGCGGGCCGGGTCTCTGGAACCTTTGTAAAACCGCTTCCGAGCGCATTCGATGGAAATTCAATTTTCAACTTCTGGTCTCTTTCCTAGCCGAGGTATTCCTCAGTCAGACTCATATTAAGTGGCTCTAGTTTATAAATATGGATCTTGCGCAGTTAACACTTTCATTTAAATGTATATTATTCAAAGAATTGTGAAAATCTTTTCAGATCTAAATAATAATATTTTTTCCTGTGAGTGTGTAGGCATGTTTAAGACGTATAAGCTATAAAAGGAGCTTTCACGAGAGTACTATGATAAAAACCGTTTTATTTTTGCCATACCTGTAAGCAGGTAGCCTCGTGCTACCTATAAAGTTAACGAACAATCCAACGTTACACGCTCCATTTCGTATCCACCCGCAGAATGGCACAGATCGAAGCTGGACCCAAAACCCGAGCTAAACATTTCGCCAATTTACCGATATCGTTCGTTATAAATACCTCCGCAAAATCGTATGCCCGATATATAATGAATACGTTCAACATTTTCAATCTCTTTGCCGTATTCCCTACAGACTAATATAATACCAATTGTCAAATAGCTTTGGATATTTACATTCTATTTTTTTGTTTTAAAATCTTACAGTTTAAAATCTGTCGCTAAGTCGCCCACGCGCCGAAGACGTACAAGATAGAGAAGAAGTAGGAACGTCAGAGTGTAATAATCTTTTTCCCCGATCGCGCAGGTATATACACGTACGCATTCAGACGGCACAAAGGATGCAAAGTAAAGCAAGTCGGGGGCAAGAATGATTCACGACTTATCAACTGGGTTCCTCGTCGTTGCGACTGTTCCTTTCCTTACGTAACGCGGCTATTCTTCGCGATCAATGGGGCGACGCGCGTGCACCGAAGATGAACTCGTGAAACGGACCGATAACGAGGTCGGAGCCTCTCGATCGGGTCGTGATAAAGACGCAAGGCCAGGCCGACCGGAGGAAATCGGCTGCCTCGAGATCAAATTGTGTCGCGTTCGCCTATCGGAACGCGACTCTACTCGATCTCGCGAGCTTCTCGACTTCGTTTATTGTCCGCAGACGTGGCCACTAACACGCCGGTTACAATGAAATAGAATTCTCCCGTTCCCGGTTATTTCGTTCAATTAACTGGGCATTCGTCAATCTTTATTATCAAAGTTAAAAACGAACTCTCTGTCGTGTACCAGAATCGAATATATCTATCAATGTACAAATGACGAGATTTGTGCACAACATCTTTTGATTATCTTTGAAGAATATATTATATTATTTGATAGATGTTCAGTCACTTGAATTAATATAAAACAGTAGAAATTAACTGGGCATTCGTCAATCTTTATTATCGACGTTAAAAACGAACTCTCTGCCGTCTACCAGAATCGAATATATCTGTCAATGTACAAATGACGAGATTTATGACGTATTGCTAGAACATCTCTTGATCATCTTTGAAGAGAATATATTATATTATTTGATAGATGTTCAGTCACTTGAATTAATATAAAACAGTAGAAATTGTCTATTGTCCAAAACACTGAAAATTTCGTATTAGAAGCCAAAAAGTCAATCTCGATCATCAGGGTTCGCCGGGAGCGTTTGAAACAAGCTAGGGCCACCGAGGAGGTATTATTAACGAGTGGCAGAACGGCCGTAATCGTTGGAACAGCGAATGGGAACCAATGGAGCTTAAAAGACAATCGGTAGTAGCATTTGTAGTTGACAGCCAGAGGTACAACTTTTGTCACAAGCATTTTTCGCCAGGATGAGAAAACTTCTTTGCAACGAACGTTTTTCTTGATTACTCTTCGGCAAAACATTTAACGGGACACAATCCTATAGAAAGCAGGATAATGGCTTCCTGCTTTCTATTTCTCATTCCAGTGACAATATATTCTGGGAGACGTCAAAAATTGCAGGCTCGTTCGCGCGAGGCAAAGTCCCATAAAGCTGGCACTCGTTAGTAATCTCTCGACGGTGCTGGGGCCAAAACCTGTTGCGAAGCATCGTCGAAAGAACGCGCGCATGCACCGGCGCGGCGTAGCACGCGCGCGCCGATCGCCATGGAAACGGCGGAGGTTCCTGCCGGGATCCTGGCGAGCGTGTGCGTCGTAACACGCGAACCCACACCACGCCGCCCCGAAGGACCCCCTGCGGCTTCAGGTGGCGGCACTAGGGGGTAGAAAACCCCTCGACGACCCTCACAGTGCCGACAGTTACCCCGAACTGTCCGAGTCGCAGCTCCGCTCCGCTCCGATCCTGGCGCGGCCCGCGCCACGAAATCGCGCGCGTGTCTCTCCCCTCTTTTCAACCCCCTTTTTGCTCTTTAGTGAGTCTCACCGTTGATACGAGATGTAATCAGTGTGATTATTTCAAGTATGTGCACACGCTCGCCTTCGCAAGTATTGGGGTGCATATGAAAAATTAGACCGAATTGTTAAACGATTCTTCGGGCAGAATTTTTATGCATTTCAATCGTATTCGTATTGATACTCTTTCGTGCATAAATTATGTCCTCTTAGCTGGCTACGAAAATAAAAAAGTATAGTTGTAACGACGTTTCGTTTACGTATTGAAAATTGCAATATGTCAGTCGGAGAAAATGCGAACATACCGATACTTGTGCAAAAGCGAAAAATGATTCTTTGGTGTTTCTATAATAAAGCGCACGCTTTTTTGCAATGTGTTGAAAATGTTGGTACGGTGTCGAAATGTGTATAAAATGTATTTTAAGTATTTTTCGCTGTTTAAATTGCGCTCTGATGTGATAAACGCTCGGGGATGGGTCCAGCTTTTGTAGCTGGTAGCAATTCATTGTTCATTCGCGGTTTAACCGTTTGCTAAGACGTGGCTGTGGTTTTTGGCGAATTTGTCAGGCCAGTAAGTAAAGTGACGAGCTGTAGTGTTTGAATTCGTGCCGCGCTGAGTGGTTACTCGCTCAAAGCGTACCGCGATTTCGTGCAAAAAATGTTAATTAACATTTGAAATTTCGTTTGAGACGCAAGTGACAAGACATATTTACAATGCACGACAATTGCTAGAAATTTCACGCGTTTAATTGCAGAATTTTAATGAAATCCCTGTCGTTCGTTATTCGCGTGATTTGGAAAAGTTTCGTTTCAAAATGATACCGGGAGCTCGATATTTTCATAAATGGAAGCTCGATACTCAATTAACCTGACGGAAATCAATACGGGTTGCTATCAAAATGAAATGCGGATTTTTTGTGGCCGGCTCTAACGATACCGCGTACGGTAGCTTTTCTGGATCGAATTTCCTGGAAAAATCCCACGTCCTCGAGGTCCCTTTTTTACCCGCGTTTACCGCACAAATGCCCCTGAATCGGATTTAACCCTGCAAGTTTTTTGTGGCTCAGGACGGGATACATCTAGTTTATTTTGCAAATGTACGCTTTCGATGTTGCTTCGCTTTGACATGCTTTACCGTCGCGTCGTTTGACGGAGCGCCGACGATCCATGGAGGATTGCATGGAGCCCGCCTTTCGACGAATGCGACTAATCTTTAATCTGTAGCTGATTATGTGTGCAGATACGTATCGCAATATTGCGTAATTGGATGTGATGTGATATGTTTAGAAACTAAATAATGATTTCGTAAAAAATATATTTGTATAATAAAATTACGCCTTTTAGTTAGAAAAAATCGAACTTCGTAAAGAAATGAACAGTCAGAAAAAGTGAATGCAGTTGGTATCAGTCGTATTCGCCTGTCCACGATAATGATCTGCGCGGCCGATTTACCAGAGAAATCCAATACCGCAGCCCTTTTCTCTAACAGAGAGATCAATGCCATAGAGAGCNATAAAATTACGCCTTTTAGTTAGAAAAAATCGAACTTCGTAAAGAAATGAACAGTCAGAAAAAGTGAATGCAGTTGGTATCAGTCGTATTCGCCTGTCCACGATAATGATCTGCGCGGCCGATTTACCAGAGAAATCCAATACCGCAGCCCTTTTCTCTAACAGAGAGATCAATGCCATAGAGAGCTCAAATTTAGGCGCTATCGTAGATCGACAACGGGTTCGGCTTGCCATAAAACGCTTATCCGTCGTCCCTTCGTACGGTTTCCCCCTTTTATCGGTCCGAACGAAAAAAAAAAAACAGTCGGGTTTCGCGACCCAGTAACGACCCGGCGATGTTTTTCACGTCGTGAAAGATTCATGCGACCAACGATCTCTGCTTATAATTCTGGAATGTAAATCGGACAAACGGTTCGTTCCTTTCCCGTCGATTAAGGTCGCTTGAACATTCCCAAGACTTTGGCAAAGATGAGTCGTTAGCCGGGAATGAAGTAGCTGATTCGTTGAATAAAATATCGGTTAAATCCTTCATCCTCATATATTCGATGAGTATCGATGAAGCGAGTCTCGACATTTTCTAAATTCGGACGTGGCACTCTGAAAGCTCCTTGAAGTTTTTAAAGCCAGATTAAAATCTTTGCATTCTCAATAACTTCGCTGTACAAAATATACATCTAAAAACCGAACGATCCGCGGGCCGTAAAGAAAGCTTTCCCGAGAGATTGAAACATTCCATCAGTGTCTTGAACTTCGGAAGTTTCCCTATGTGCTTACGAGGACCTCGACACATTCTGTCTTATCTTTATCCCGCAGTATCGAGGTAACATCGATACCTCTATCAACTTTACAACTTCCTCTATCGCGGATCAGCGATAAACTAAACTTAGCTTTTACTACGAAATCTCCAAACTACTCGTCCACAATTCAAAACTGTTGTACCAACAAATTTCTGCGTCGCGTATACACGTTTCGATCGTCTATCATTGAACGCGACTTGTTAAAGGATTGAAGGATTAAGGGATGCACTGATATGGACGTAATCTCGTTTTTGGCATCACGGACTCAATTCTTTCCAGTCCAGATGGAATGTATCGATTATCCGGTATAAGGTCGGCATCGAAATCAGCTCGCTGCCACATGATTGATTAATTAACAGAAACGGATGTCTGGCTAATAAAATATGTCTGAGAAGTAGAAAGATCTGGATGGGAAACCCATTAATTCTCCTCATTATAAATTGCAATCCATTTTATAGGAAGATATTGAATTTCTCTTAACTAACGTACAGGTTATTCAGTCTTCGTTTTGCATTGATCAATTTGCGAATGCCATATCGAGCGATCATCATTTTATGGATCGGACGGAATTCTTGCAATTTTCACGTCGCGATCGGGTGATATTTTAATCAATTTATAAGTTTCGATGCAAGCTTAACGGGAATTTCACTACTTGCTCTCGTTTAACGCGAAGCCAAACATGCCGCTCTCGGATTATCATATCAAACCACGACTAACTAATCTAGAATTAATTTCGAGGTAAACGCGTGTTAATTGACATTCCCACGCTTCGGTAATTGCCACTATAATTTGTTAATAAGCGTCTAGATATTCAGAAATCTGTTTCCTCCTTCGATAATATTAAGCAATGCTCTCTGACAATATCTTTTATCTTGGCTCCAGTTTCAATGAACAAACAAGCTTGAAATTGACGATACCACGTCACCTACATTGACGGTGTTCCAACACTTTCGATTTATGGATAGCATGATTCGGACAGACTGCTAATTAATCAACTTGGCGAGCGATTGACGAAGAGGCGAACTCGACTTTCGAGCGATTACCATTTCATTTGGGGAGTTAATTAGTCGAAATGGACGCGGTTCGCATGATCGGATAGGGACGTAGTCGGCCGCGAAAGAGGAAGAGCTCGCTTATTGAGAGCCAGTTCAAAGTCCGAACAGTCGGGAGTACCGCATCGGATGTAATTGAGATCGCGCTGGGGTACTACACACCTCGTTCATCGCCGGCAAGTCGACTTTTATCGTTTCCACGAGATTTAACGCCAGATTTGCGTCACTGCTGGCCGCTGTGTTCTGAATACCAGAAAAAAGTAGTATCGTTTTAGCCTTAATCCGTCGCATCGCGTTTTACTCGGAAGTAAACGACATGACGTCTGTCTCGAGTTCCAGAAAATTTAATCAACCGAGTTGGAATTTTAATAGTTTTTTTCAAGAAAAATATTATTTTCCTCACTGCTCTTCCAATTAAACAAAACCAACTCTGATTTCTTCTGAACCTGAAATTGCTTTGTACTCAAGTAGAATTAAATATAATTTGTTTAAAATTACCTATAGTTTAATACTAAATCGTATTTTCTTGTGTATGTAATCAGCTTTTAAGTGTCTGAATAATCGAGCGAAGCTCCATTTGGCGTCCCCCGGTTTTTGGGATTAGAAAGCAGCGAGGGGGCATGAATAATTAAATATCGTCGGTTAAGGCGATTAGGCGACAGATCGCGTCGCTCGTACATGAAACGACAGGTAACATCGGTTACTTTCATGGGAAAACAACGAGGGCTACAAGCTTGTTCGCGTGCGGGGCACGCGTATCCGCGTGTAACGAGACCCGATTCCCCGGTAATTAGCTGCAATAATTATTATCGTGTGGTCGGCCGTGTCATGGACACGTTTCGAAAGTTGCCAACGTCCACGGTTATTGGAAATTTTGTCACTGTGGCTCGCGCGCCGCGATTCACTGCTAAATCATTAGGTAGAATTATCGCGTAAATGTCGCATCGGAGAGTTTTCAATTTCGTCGGTAATAAAGTTTAGTATAAACGCGTGGAGCAGTTTGAATCGGATCGGATTTGCAAGAAAATTTTTTACCGGAGATTTGCGACCGAACGTCGAGGAGGATCTGCGGTATCGATGTCCATAAAAAGTTTCGTTTCGAATATCGTATATTGAATTTGGAAGAGAGAACGAAATATTGAAATTACATTGAAACCGCGGTAATAAAAATGTGGAACGAAATACGAGGACTCTTATAAATTCAGAATTAACAAAAAATAATGTCGCCGAAAAATTGTTCGAAAGTGATATTATCCTTTTTATTTTTAAATAATACCCGATTATGGATTCAGAACGAGTAATTTTCTTGGCGCGGAAATGGATATCTTCGCGGGACGTGTCCAATTAAATGGCCCCGGGTCGGACTTTAAATTATGCAAAGTCGATCTTTACGTGACGAGGCAATTCTGCTGAGCCGGCACGTCACGGCGCCGCCTTTAATCGGCCTTTAATTAAACAGTTCTTGATAGTAAACGCGCTTCGGCGACCTGTACTATTCGCTAGAGTGTATCCGGGCCACGAAATCGGAGCGGAACGCGGAAAAGTAGTCGCCTTGGAACCCTTATCGCAAGGACTTCCCGTTGCCTCGTTGCTGTCACGAGTTTAGGTATCGTGCACAACGGCTCGTTGAATGAGAAATCGGAGACACAGGACAAAAAATCGTTAAAAGAACTCTGCGAACGATGTTCACAGCTTTCATGTTTAAACTAATCAGACGAATGAACGTAGATGGAAGAAATTTCTCGGAAAAAGCAAATTCACTTGATTTTTACTGAGAGCAGGGCGATGGTGAAATATTTAATTTTGCGCTGGGTAATCGACGCGAGATTAAATTTCGCGAAGAATTTTGATGAAAGTCCCGGCAATATGTTTGAAGTAGTCATTCGATGCTCATCAGGTGCCCTCAGAAAGTGACGCATGCTCTCGGGTCAAGTCTGCGTCGAAGTAATTTGCGGCGGACGAATAGATGAATATTCATTAGGCGCTAACAACTGTTTCTGTTATGGAAAACCATTGAAGTTTATGGAGAAATTGTCGGAAATAGTTGCCAACTAACGAACTCGAAAAATAACGTTTCCTAAATGAAAACCGTGCCGCGACAGTTTGACGTCTAGTCGAAAATGAAAATTTCGGTACTCGATCGATATTGAAATTCATTGAAAACCGTCGCGTACTGGCAAGAATTTCTGTTTGGACAAAGCGTCAAAGGGGTATTGTGCACCGGGCACGATTGAATATTTCCAAAGTAACTATAGGGATAATTTAACAACGGTGAATGGGTGGCTCCCGAGTTTCCTTCTGTCGCCAAGTCTATCGAATACCAGTCCAATTTCAAGGAATCATCAAAGGGATACTGTCTCTCTTACTATTCTGACTGCGATACAGTTTCACATAAATGAATAACTGACGCGAGATCTTTGACTCAATTTCCTGAAAGGACATTTCGTACAATGAAAGGATTCATGAAAGAATTCTTTTGATATCCATTGTACTCGATATAAAATTACGCTACACAGAGTTTAATACTCTTCTTAATCCGACGTTTAGCGACTCCTTTAAATTTCACTTTATAATTCTACTTGTACTTAGATGCCGTCGATCGGCTAGAATTTATGCTTTTAATATTATCGCTAATAATTAATATTACGCAATTTCATGCCCCAATTCCTGAATTTCATTTAATCCAATCCTTTCAATGCCCATCCTAATTCTGGCTTCCAATACGTACTCCGCTGTGCACAAAGCCTTATTCGTGCACACAGGCAAGAAAAGCTACGGGATCACCGCGCTATGCACGACCGGATATGCTCTTATCCTTCTTTTGTGCTCCGTCACAAGAGAGAAAACGCCGCGTATCACGCGACAAACCAGTGAATCGTTCGTCGGACACGTTTCTGTGTAGCCGTGAACGTTGAGCTGGTGACACGTCGACGGCCAACAATTTCCTAGGATAGCCGTCCTCCATTCGAGATTAAGGTGACCCTCATTATTTAAACCATTCTACTTACACCCGTCGAACTCGGGTAAAGCTAGGTTCAAACGAACTACTGATATCATGTTTAGACACGACATCAGTTTATTACGATTAGCCCAAAGAAATGCAGGAAAAATATATACATTTTCCAGAAATTGCAATTTACTGAAATTAATTGCAATGCAAAATGATATTGCGAGAATCTTAACACCTAATCCCCGGTGTATATCTAACGCTACATGCTAAATCGCCAATAAGGAGCTTACCCGTCCATTCAAACGTCAAATCCAAATTCCGTCACGAACACCGCATAGTCGTTGAATCCATTGCGGTGCACCAGCTTCTCAAATACCGACACGTACGAGCAAATTCGAAACGCTCGACACGACGCAAACCTTAATTGCTGTTTTGTCTCTGGCGTTCGCGCCAGCCGGAGATCGATATCCCGTAAATTCCAATTCGCAGAAGAAAATAAAAAACTAAACAAACGATGCACTGTCGCCGTCCTAATGAAACTAAAATTAAAAACAACCGTTTAGAATATAGTTCCTAAATTAATTACTCGTTCAAATTAGCCGAACGTTTCTCAACGCTTTGGACATTTTTAGAACGCAGGGGCGCGCTTACCTATATCATTGTTTCAAAGCAGACGTTAACGTTTCACGATCAAGTGCAGCCGGAGTGCATCAGTTTTCTCGCAACCTCAACCCTTTAACCAGCTCGCCACACTTCGCCACCGCTACACAAACAACAACAAGCCTCGCAAACACCGTCCCGCAACAGAAACCGCATCGATCCGGCTCGATTAGTATCCTACGCCGCAAGGGTTGTCTCACAAAGGAATATATCGCAAAGGGCGCGCAAAGAAAAAAGCTGAGATATCTCGAGCAACGGGTCGTCATTCTCCGAGGGTGAAAAAATAAGGGTCGAAGACCTTGTCTCTTAAACAATTTCCTCTATCGTTTAACACGTTATTTATTGACACACCTCTTCGCGATTTTATGTCATGCACTTAGTTGTTCATTTCCCGACCTGACTTGAGCTAAAAGCTCGAAAATAGTCGTAGTATAAGAAATGCATAAAATGTAGTGGCAGTGGGTTTGCCATCGAGTCAGTCCGTCGGATTTACGAGTGCAGACATCCTGGCGTCGGGTTCCCAGGAACAGAGAGAGTTGAGATCGATGTGGAATTTCGGGGTGTGGGCGCCGCAGAAACGGGAATGCCCGATTCTTTCGAAAACAAGTCGTCGATCGCACCAGATGACGTTCGCCCGTAGAATGCTTATAAGAGAGTGCCGCGAGATTGTGTTACAGGGGGAAAAGGGTTAGGGAAAGTCAGCAGAAAATTTCGGGTCGCTATACGACTGGAATCGAAACGGGAGAGAGTTTCAAATTGGATTAGATTTTTTCACTCGTTGAGTACGGCAGAAAATTTCATTTCAGGGAAATCGCGCGGTAGAAATTCGATTACGAGTTTAATGGCTCCCCGCTGATTAAGCAACTTTTGGGATAGAAATATTTGCTTTATACAAATGGATCTCTTTAAGTATCTCGATTAAATATGAGAGCCGCGATTTTCTGCAAATAGTCAGATTCAGCTTGAATGACGAGGCATTTCCTGTTCCTAACGCCTATTAAGGAACCCCTTGAAACCTACCCCGCGGAATTTCCACGCGTCTTGGGAATAACCGAGGGGCTCGTTAAAGTAACTTCCCGGTTAAGTTCTGGCAGATATGAAGTGTGTTCCTGGGGTANAGAAAATAAAAAACTAAACAAACGATGCACTGTCGCCGTCCTAATGAAACTAAAATTAAAAACAACCGTTTAGAATATAGTTCCTAAATTAATTACTCGTTCAAATTAGCCGAACGTTTCTCAACGCTTTGGACATTTTTAGAACGCAGGGGCGCGCTTACCTATATCATTGTTTCAAAGCAGACGTTAACGTTTCACGATCAAGTGCAGCCGGAGTGCATCAGTTTTCTCGCAACCTCAACCCTTTAACCAGCTCGCCACACTTCGCCACCGCTACACAAACAACAACAAGCCTCGCAAACACCGTCCCGCAACAGAAACCGCATCGATCCGGCTCGATTAGTATCCTACGCCGCAAGGGTTGTCTCACAAAGGAATATATCGCAAAGGGCGCGCAAAGAAAAAAGCTGAGATATCTCGAGCAACGGGTCGTCATTCTCCGAGGGTGAAAAAATAAGGGTCGAAGACCTTGTCTCTTAAACAATTTCCTCTATCGTTTAACACGTTATTTATTGACACACCTCTTCGCGATTTTATGTCATGCACTTAGTTGTTCATTTCCCGACCTGACTTGAGCTAAAAGCTCGAAAATAGTCGTAGTATAAGAAATGCATAAAATGTAGTGGCAGTGGGTTTGCCATCGAGTCAGTCCGTCGGATTTACGAGTGCAGACANATAATATAATGGATTATCCTAATGTAATGTTTTCGTGAGAAAATTTCTCAGCCTAGTTTCAAATTAAAATGATTCACCCCAGGAACATACTTGAGGCCTAACATTTGAGGCTCGTCAAAGGCTAGGTAAAAGGATTTTCGGATAGAAGTTAAAATTGAAGCCTCAGTAAGAGAATAAAAGCGGAATTAATTATTATATTTCCTTATAATATAATGGATTATCCTAATGTAATGTTTTCGTGAGAAAATTTCTCAGCCTAGTTTCAAATTAAAATGATTTACCCCAGGAACACACTTCATATCTGCCAGAACTTAACCGGGAAGTTACTTTAACGAGCCCCTCGGTTATTCCCAAGACGCGTGGAAATTCCGCGGGGTAGGTTTCAAGGGGTTCCTTAATAGGCGTTAGGAACAGGAAATGCCTCGTCATTCAAGCTGAATCTGACTATTTGCAGAAAATCGCGGCTCTCATATTTAATCGAGATACTTAAAGAGATCCATTTGTATAAAGCAAATATTTCTATCCCAAAAGTTGCTTAATCAGCGGGGAGCCATTAAACTCGTAATCGAATTTCTACCGCGCGATTTCCCTGAAATGAAATTTTCTGCCGTACTCAACGAGTGAAAAAATCTAATCCAATTTGAAACTCTCTCCCGTTTCGATTCCAGTCGTATAGCGACCCGAAATTTTCTGCTGACTTTCCCTAGCCCTTTTCCCCCTGTAACACAATCTCGCGGCACTCTCTTATAAGCATTCTACGGGCGAACGTCATCTGGTGCGATCAACGACTTGTTTTCGAAAGAATCGGGCATTCCCGTTTCTGCGGCGCCCACACCCCGAAATTCCACATCGATCTCAGCTCTCTCTGTTCCTGGGAACCCGACGCCAGGATGTCTGCACTCGTAAATCCGACGGACTGGCTCGATGGCAAACCCACTGCCACTACATTTTATGCATTTCTTATATACCACGACTATTTTCGAGCTTTTAGCTCAAGTCAGGTCGGGAAATGAACAACTAAGTGCACGACATAAAATCGCGAAGAGGTGTGTCAATAAATAACGTGTTAAACGATAAAGGNTTCAATTTTAACTTCTATCCGAAAATCCTTTTACCTAGCCTTTGACGAGCCTCAAATTTAGATGCGGAAGATCAGTATCGGAGCGTAGGCGGTGGTGTCTCGATTACTCGATTGCCACGGGTCGTGATTACGTGGCGCGCAATTAATTAACGAGCCCTCGCCGTGAAACGCGTGCCGCGCTATTAAATTATGACGATGTCGCCCGGATCGTCGGCCAAACCGAACCGCCCTTCCAAAATTTCGACGATCCCGACGTACATGACGTCGACTCCCGCAAACCGTTCCACGATACTGGTGTACATTTCGCGTGTGCAAAGCAAAGCGGAAACACGATCATAATTCAAGCGTCTAGAGTGTCCTGACGGTGCAAAGCGATCGACCAACACCAAAAGAATAAACGATCCACTGGAGAATTCGTTCTGGTTTTTGTCTATTCGACACGGCTAATTCTGCCAAGCATAAATATGAATTGTAACTGTAAAAGAAGCTGGCGATTACTGAATTGTTAATTCCCAATCGGTTTGCTGCTCTGTTGCCAATACAGTGTCGTACCGGAAATCAGAATGAATTTTCCGCGAGGAAGAAAGTTTATCCATGAAGGTGGATGTTAATTCCCTTTTATCTCCCACGGACGTTACCTGCGTCTCTTTTGCGCGGTTAATTAACCTTCTGTTACACGGCGATCCTCGTCCCGCCCGGCCTCGCACAAACGGATTAAAAATATAAAAATGTTGCTGAAAAACGAGTAACTGCCGACGGCGGCGGGCCGGTAGTTCCGTTCNCGTCCCGCCCGGCCTCGCACAAACGGATTAAAAATATAAAAATGTTGCTGGAAAACGACTAACTGCCGACGGCGGCGGGCCGGTAGTTCCGTTTGCCCGAACCGTAGCTCTTGTTCGCGTTTGTAGACGTTAACAAAACGCCCTACGCCCACGACTCGAAATTTAATTCTCTCGCTCGAACTTCGAGCAGGTCGCGTTCTTTTTTTAGAAGTACTCCATCCGTTTCTGTAATTACGCATTTTCGTTTGTTGTCCGAATAACATGTTGCCTGGATATGAACGTTATAGTAAGGAAAATTTTAATCATTTTGTTTACTGACGCGGAAAGCCTGCTTTTGCGTCATTTCACGGTTCTATCTAGAAAATGAAGTTTCATTTAAGGTCGCGATAATACATGCAAGCGAAACTAAGAACTAATTGTTGTATGAAAAATGGCTGCCAGTGTTTCGAAATTTCATTGAGTTCAGTGTTTAGGTAAATTCTCCATAACAATGTGAGACGGTAGTAGAAAATAGTATAGATATTCTTTTTGTGTACAAGTCCCTCGTGTCCTTATTTAAAATTTACGATACGAGGATTTTCGATGGGGAACACCGAGCGCACGGTGAAAGTGAAACGGNGTATAGATATTCTTTTTGTGTACAAGTCCCTCGTGTCCTTATTTAAAATTCACCATACGAGGATTTTCGATGGGGAACATCGAGCGTTCGGTGAAAGTGAAACGAGCATGAAGCTATCCCAGGGAATCTCGCGCGATAACCACGCTCCAACGAGTTCAATTCATTCACGCGAAGTCATAAAAAAGGAGATTATTGATTTTTCTCATAAATTCTCGACGAGAAAAATTCGAGTCGCATCGCATTATTAAAAAAACCTAATTGTTAATTTGAGTTCGAAATTCGTAGGTCAATTTATGTACATGATACCTCAGTAACAATTAAACGTTCGCGTAAATCCAGTTTTACATGGAAAACGCATTAGACAATGAAACGATTGAAAATTCGGGGCAACGAAAATATGCTAAAATACTGGAAACCGCCAAGTAGAATGAAAGTGTCCGGCGGCGCAGTTAAAGCGATTACGATTCTCAATTAAGGTCGAAGGCAAATGGCGAACCGAAATTGGCGGACTCTCCCAAACATACAAATTCAACCCAGATCCTTCGGCCGGTTCCAATCACGGCCGGACCCGATGCAAATGGTAGCCGACGGAAACGAAGAACGATACACGGTATAATTAATATTTCTCTCGGTGTCACTTGCATCGCTCGGTCGGCCAATATTTAACGCCCCGCGCCGTACACCGTATTTTATATTGACTTGCCACGCCAGAAATAGTCGCCCATTGCTATTTTAACGTGAAAATACGCCGCAAAAGTCGTCATGTCCTTCGCATCATTTATGCATCGTTCTGTCAGTTTTATCATCCCATACTTTTTATACATTTTATTCGATCCTGATCAGTAAATATTTTGTAAACCTTCGTTGTAAATCTATCGTACGGGAGTCGTTTTATTCGCGATGCGAAACAATTCCAGCTCGCAATATAAATTCCGGGTAAATGTATTTTATAATAAAACCGAAAACTCAGAATCGCGCTCTGCCGTCCGTTGGTCAACGGCTGATGTTTATATGGGGTCCGACATTATTTTTTAACATAAATCGCGCGGACATTGGTTCGCGGAAACGGTTCGGCGACGAATTCCCGTTGGATTGCATCAATGTAATCGGTGTTAAATGCGAAATATTCTGTCGGCCGAACCTTCATGAATCACTAAATTTGTCGGATCCTCTGCGCTTACTGGTATTTCCCAGAAGTATCATTTATCATCGTGCTCACTTTCTAATACGGCGTACAGAAATGACAGGTACGCGAGGTGTCTCGGAATTGGAAGTTTCTCAAGTTTAATCGGTCGGTTAAACCACGTCACTTTAATTTTTTTTATTAAACAACTAAGTGCAAGATGGAAGATAGACGACCGTCGACCCGGGACGCCTCTCCTTTAAATTGANGCGTAAATCCAGTTTTACATGGAAAACGCATTAGACAATGAAACGATTGAAAATTCGGGGCAACGAAAATATGCTAAAATACTGGAAACCGCCAAGTAGAATGAAAGTGTCCGGCGGCGCAGTTAAAGCGATTACGATTCTCAATTAAGGTCGAAGGCAAATGGCGAACCGAAATTGGCGGACTCTCCCAAACATACAAATTCAACCCAGATCCTTCGGCCGGTTCCAATCACGGCCGGACCCGATGCAAATGGTAGCCGACGGAAACGAAGAACGATACACGGTATAATTAATATTTCTCTCGGTGTCACTTGCATCGCTCGGTCGGCCAATATTTAACGCCCCGCGCCGTACACCGTATTTTATATTGACTTGCCACGCCAGAAATAGTCGCCCATTGCTATTTTAACGTGAAAATACGCCGCAAAAGTCGTCATGTCCTTCGCATCATTTATGCATCGTTCTGTCAGTTTTATCATCCCATACTTTTTATACATTTTATTCGATCCTGATCAGTAAATATTTTGTAAACCTTCGTTGTAAATCTATCGTAGCGGAGTCGTTTTATTCGCGATGCGAAACAATTCCAGCTCGCAATATAAATTCCGGGTAAATGTATTTTATAATAAAACCGAAAACTCAGAATCGCGCTCTGCCGTCCGTTGGTCAACGGCTGATGTTTATATGGGGTCCGACATTATTTTTTAACATAAATCGCGCGGACATTGGTTCGCGGAAACGGTTCGGCGACGAATTCCCGTTGGATTGCATCAATGTAATCGGTGTTAAATGCGAAATATTCTGTCGGCCGAACCTTCATGAATCACTAAATTTGTCGGATCCTCTGCGCTTACTGGTATTTCCCAGAAGTATCATTTATCATCGTGCTCACTTTCTAATACGGCGTACAGAAATGACAGGTACGCGAGGTGTCTCGGAATTGGAAGTTTCTCAAGTTTAATCGGTCGGTTAAACCACGTCACTTTAATTTTTTTTATTAAACAACTAAGTGCAAGATGGAAGATAGACGACCGTCGACCCGGGACGCCTCTCCTTTAAATTGAATAAACGTTAATCAACAATTACTTCGATCCTTGTGCAGCGAGCGATTCAATCGCGAACTTCACATCGCGTTCAACTACAAAAGAGTAGTACTTCTGACAGATGATTAAATTATTCCTGCTTGTACACCGGTTTCTAATTAAAACAAACGCTCCTAGTAAAATATTTAATCAAGTGATCCAATTAAACGTTCCTCTACGATTCGCGTGAAAACTCGTTTAAATCTAGAGCAGAAATTTTTAATTCAATTACTTCGCCAACCATTCCATAGCGATTTAATAATCCGACTGCGTACGTCAAAACTGTCCTTGTGATCTCTACCCTTTTCCTAAAAAACGAATAAACGCAAGAGTATTCGGAATTAATGCCTTTCATAATGAATTCACAAAGGACGCTCTGAATCGACGGAGCCAGTGTTTTGTGTTTTGGGACAATTATTCCGCGAAAATAAATTACAATTGAATCGCGCGTTATGAACAAAGCTCGACGTTTTTTAAAAACCAGAAGAAAGCACAAAGCGTAGTTGTTTCCAAATGAAATATTCCATGAAATAGGAGAGAATCGAATCGATGATAAAATGTTGTACATCAGAGTCTGAAAAATGTTTGACTCTTGCCGGGAAAGGAAGCGAAAAATATAGTCGATGAATTTTCCTGCAGCAATTGGCGTCTATCGGATACAAATCGCGAGCGCGCGTTTTCTCTCAAGCATTTTTTCCATTTCTCTCGTCGAGTAATCCGCGAGATCGCGATAAAAAAAGAGATGGCAAGCTATACGCGGGACGTGTTTATACGTCGAAACCTACACTCCATCATTGATTGCGCGAGATCACATTGTCGCGTTTCCCTTTTATTTTCGTCCGCTTTCATCCCCCGTTCGACCATCGAATCCTGACCATTTTGTTCCCCATTTCCCATCGTTCTGGGTTCACTTTATACCTCTTTGTTTCGCCGTTGTGTAAGCGTATTGTGTTACACGCGTATGCACGTACATAATGAATTGCGTTTCAATGTTCCCAGGCAGAAACATTTAGAAAATAACTGAAACTTCAAATGCTAGTTTGGTAGACTCGAACAATCGTTGTATAATTCATAACAACACCAAGAAGTTTTATTAATGAACGTTTCGATTTTTATATGAAATTTAAGTATTTTTAATTCCACAATGTATATTGAAAATGGTAAATGTTTGAAATATTGACAAAGCAAGATCCGGAGTTCGATTCGAAATACAACCCCCTAACTGCAATCCCTATTCACACCTTCCGGATCACCCATTCACCGAACCAAGTGGCTCAATTATGCTCGCTGACGGGGTTGAAACAGCCGAAGCGGCACGCAGCTGCCACTTTCGGCCTTCACTCTATCACTTCGACCATATAGCTTATGGACCTCTCAAGCTGTAATATAGTCCGTAACCAACATCTCCCATGCCCACAGGGGAGTTGACTTTAATGCGCAAGCGTACTATATTACTAATCGCAATTTTGGTCGGTTATAGAAGTAATGCGATCGACAACTGCAATTTTTGCTATACTTTTCGAATACGACGCTTGCGCATTACCGCCAACTACCCTGTGGGCATGGGAGATGTTGGTTACGCTCCGCTCAATGTATAAGGGATAGGCTTGAGCGGTCCATGAGCTATATGGTCGAAGCTCTATCACTTCCCAACAACTCGTATCGTAGCAAGCTTCGTAGTTCATGAATTCTAATTAGTCTATTTCTATTTTTCGATTATGCGTTTTCCTTTATTGTAAAATAACATTTGATGTTTATTCTAATTAACCAGGCTGAATCAGGAAGTACTCATACTCTCATCATGAAGTACCGTTTGAAATTATCATTCCTTTATCGATCTCACTATAAAACATTGGAAAATGAATCTTGAATGAAGTTCTTGTTCATTCTAATTTATAGAATAATCTGATAATGGATACAAATTTCGCACTGGGAATAAGACGGGTGATTAAATTATTTTCCAAAATTGCCGATTAAGTGAACGAAATAGAAAAAGGGCGAAGGAGAAGAAAAGAGTCAGAGGGTGGATAAAACGAGAAGAGTCGCACACACGCGCCTGTACGCGTCGTACTACGAGGAGCACATTTTCCAAGCCGATACGCTTTCCCTCCACCCTTTTTGATACGCGCAACGCCATGCCACCCCGTGCGCCACCCATCTCTCCCTCTGCTCTACTCCGATTGCCGCCGCCGGTGTTTCCCTTTCTCTACCGGCTTCCTACCTCCTGGTCGCCTCTGGAAATAGTCGCCACAAAGCGATTCCCCGTGCTCCTCGTGTTCGACGCGATTATCAAGCGGCCGCCAGCTCTTTTCGTCATCCGGCTACTCGTTGTTATCGCGACACGTGCTGCCGGCCGACTTGCGACTCGGAGAACCGCGAACGAACCGACCAGTTCTCCAAACGCGTTCGAGCGAAGCTCGTTAGTTCCGTCGAACGGTGTTCAAGAATTTTTTATCGAGTGACAATTATGAAATTCTGTTCGCAAAGATGAGTCTTCTGTATTTCATTTTCGTAGAGAAACTGTGTGTGTCGTGCAGTTTTTTAAATTATTTGTCGAGGAGAATTGAAGTATGAAAAGACAAGTTAGCCGGAGATGAGAATCGAGGGCAGGTGATGTGTAGAATGTTCGAAAAAGGATTCGCAGTTCGTGTGCTACTTGAACCGTCGTGAATTAATGGAAGCCCGAGATAGTGGGAAAGTTTATTTAAAGCATGTAACTCAGACAGTAAAGGTTTGGAGAAATTTAATTCTGTTAATTGGATCGGGAAGAAATCTACTAGTTAGAGAACTACTTGGTCGATGTGGATTAGTTGGGATAACTTGCAATCGAAACTGAGGTAACGCGGACGATATTCTTTCTAGAGAGAGCATGCATTAAAGAATTGAAACGAAACTTAATTGTACTGAGCAGGATATTAACTATTGTGTAAAATGAGAAAAGGGGGAGGTTAATTGGAGCTGTCTTCATGAGAAAATTGAAAATGAAGATAACGCGAGAGTGGAACAGAGTTATTCATGGAATGGGATATACATACAATTCCGAATTCATTTTATCGAGGGGAATTGTAATTACAAGTATTGTAAAAGGCGAGTTAATTGGAGCTAATGCGTACCCTTCCTCCACCTCTAATTTACTTAATACAACGATTTAACCGACAGAATCGTTTCCATTACATTCTAAAATCAACTTGCAATTCTATGGAGTGTAATTAGTTCTCAATAGATTTGATCGAAACTAATGCACACACATCTTCAAGAAAATTCAAAGATCGGAAGATAGACAAGAGAATCGATACCGTAACGAGTTGAACTCATATACATACATTATCTCTATAGTTGAACAACGCAACCTAATAGATCAGGCCGATCGGTGTCATGGAACTTCGCCGCGTTTAATAATTAACTCCCTCCCCGATGATTTATCGCGTTATCGATCCCGAAAGTTGACAAGAAAACGATATCTGAATTTCCAACTTTCACGAACTAATGCTTTCGAGGTCCTCTTCTTCCTCAGCCGCGACAAAAAAATGATTTATAACCATTGACGCCTAAGTGATTCTAGTGTCGTCCTCGTTTCCTAGCGATAGACGCGGACGAATAATCGCGAGTCGTTAATGCACGAGGGGTCTCAACGTCCACGTGGTCTCAAAGATGATACGAAAACTAGTTTCCACATCAAAGTTACCGGTTCTGCAACCAGGTAATAGATCACTCCAATCGCTGATAAAACTTTGATGAGCTTCTAATAAAGTTGTCCTCAACGAAATGGGCCGCGACATAATATAACAGAATATGACATGGCAATAGAATAATTCATATATGAACTATCGGTTTTTAAAATAAAACATTGATAGCATTAATTTGAAAAATTTAATTCAAATCATTCAAGTATTGCGATATAATTGCATGGCACTTTTGATACTTCATCGCAAGAATTCTCGTAATAATATAACGTGTAATAAAACTGCTGGTCGGCAGTGTGTTCGTAGATCATTCTTTATGTGCATAAAGTTCGCAGTGTATTAATACGGGAAAAGTTCAATGACTCATAATTTTTTAAAGTTTCGATTCAATGGTTGGAACAGTGGGTGAACATTCGGCTCAGAGATCGAGGATGGAAGTTGTCGGGATTGTCTCGCGACCCCTCGTCGAACGGGACAAAGCGAACTACTAATATGACGTAAATGAAATCAGAACGGTTTCCTGAACGGAAGGGTGTTTGCGTCATTAATGTCAAGCGCATCGTCGCCGTCGTCGTCGTCGTTGTCAAGCAGAGGCGTTGCTCGATATTATACGATTTATAATTAATCGTCTCCTTTCTCCCCTTGCCTACCGTTATATAATGTTCATACTCGGTTCGCCTCATTGTTAATGTTAAAAATAGAGCCGCGAATTTTTAGGGCGTACAACGCTCGCGCGGGAATAAATAGACGCTTATGTTAATGACTCACGGACTTAAACGTACATCATTTGATACAACGTTCATAGTTAGAGCATTTTTCTTTTTAAATACCAGGAAGGACTTAATGTTTCACTAAATTATGGACGTGATTCTTCAGGTTCTAGCAGGACGTAACGAAAATCTATTCGACTCGTTAATTTCTAATCTCGCCTATCTCAAGATTNAAATAGACGCTTATGTTAATGACTCACGGACTTAAACGTACATCATTTGACACAACGTTCATAGTTAGAGCATTTTTCTTTTTAAATATCAGGAAGGACTTAATGTTTCACTAAATTATGCACGTGATTCTTCACGTTTTAGCAGGACGTAACGAAAATCTATTCGACTCGTTAATTTCTAATCTCGCCTATCTCAAGATCCTGTGCTTCATTAATTAGAACTTTTCGTGCAGAGAATACTTTTATAAATGCATTATATAATAAATCAAATCTAATGGAAAACTGTCTATTGTAATATTAAATTATAAAAAGTTAATGTAATATTACAGTGCGTACTATGATGCACTTGAATCATAATGAAGCATGAGTGCAATCGTAGTCGCAACCACAATCAACAGCAGTTGATTCATAATCATAACGATAACCATATCCATAGCCATTCAGCTGTAATTGCAACGTAGTTCTGCTTTCATATCGTAATAATTCTACTTACCTCTCAGCTGTGTGCAGTAGAATTTACGGGAAGCCCACAGGATCGTTACTCACTGGATTCCACGTATGAAATACTAAGCACTCGGCCGAACATAACAAACGTAACCAATTAACGATAATAATTGGCAATCGCGAGGTTGAAATCGCGTTGATTCATAGCGAATAAACGGCGAACTGAACTACATCTTAATGCCGGGGTTACCACGGTTGCTCCGGGATANTACTCGGTTCGCCTCATTGTTAATGTTAAAAATAGAGCCGCGAATTTTTAGGGCGTACAACGCTCGCGCGGGAATAAATAGACGCTTATGTTAATGACTCACGGACTTAAACGTACATCATTTGACACAACGTTCATAGTTAGAGCATTTTTCTTTTTAAATATCAGGAAGGACTTAATGTTTCACTAAATTATGCACGTGATTCTTCACGTTTTAGCAGGACGTAACGAAAATCTATTCGACTCGTTAATTTCTAATCTCGCCTATCTCAAGATCCTGTGCTTCATTAATTAGAACTTTTCGTGCAGAGAATACTTTTATAAATGCATTATATAATAAATCAAATCTAATGGAAAACTGTCTATTGTAATATTAAATTATAAAAAGTTAATGTAATATTACAGTGCGTACTATGATGCACTTGAATCATAATGAAGCATGAGTGCAATCGTAGTCGCAACCACAATCAACAGCAGTTGATTCATAATCATAACGATAACCATATCCATAACCATTCAGCTGTAATTGCAACGTAGTTCTGCTTTCATATCGTAATAATTCTACTTACCTCTCAGCTGTGTGCAGTAGAATTTACGGGAAGCCCACAGGATCGTTACTCACTGGATTATACGTATGAAATACTAAGCACTCGGCCGAATATAACAAACGTAACCAATTAACGATAATAATTGGCAATCGCGAGGTTGAAATCGCGTTGATTCATAGCGAACTGAACTACATCTTAATGCCGGGGTTACCACGGTTGCTCCGGGATTTTTTGTGGGTTTCCTATTGTTGTCGAATTCCAGAGACCACTTGTTCACATTTTCGTTAACATGAAACGCACAGCCCATTGTACACGAGATTACCGTTTCTATTTATAATTTTAAATAATAGTCATTAGTCGTTCTTCTATTCTCGCTATCATCGTCCTCCGGATTGTTGATACCGCACACGCTGACGCCGTTGCCACGGACGAATTGTGTTTCCATTGTTTGCCGTAATTGCCTGTAATTTTATCAAACTATATTATTTCCTGAATCTATTTTAAATATGCAGATATATAATAGAATACAAATTTTCCTAATTACAGTTTTATAAACGCTGAGATTTTATATTTTTTACACGATTTATAATAAATGTTGTTTTATAATTAAACTGCAAATAATATTATGTAAATCATAAATTTGTCGCGATGGTTACAGGCTTCTCATCTGTTCGTGAACGCTTAGAATTTTTCTATCATTTAGAACCGTTATCGGGATGATCCCTCAAAATCTGTACGATAACTACCCTCGACTGTTTTTGCCGCGATTTAGCTGTGCACGCACATAAACGACGATGCAATGGAGAAGGAAGTTCTTATCGGAATTCGCGATAATCGACGAATGATAAAGAGCGAACCGACTGGAATTTATTGAGGCTCACCGCACGACGATAAACTTTCCGTTTATCTCGGGAGGAGAAAAAGGGGCTGGATTCGAGGAGGATACTAATCGCTTGAAACGATAGCGTGATCCAAATACTTTGCCAGGCAATAACGAGCGATTTAAAGCTCGGCGAATTAAAGTTTCTCTTTTAAGAAAGTTTGCAAATGATAGATTTCCTCTGATCAACGATAACGAGAACAATTGTGCAATTCGTTATGCAATTCATTATAAACCTCTTGAAACCTGATTCCTCTAATCCCCTGGCATCGAATTGATCTAAATGCTTGTTCGAGTGTAGATTCACGGAAATTTAGTAAGTCGCTAAATAGGAAATCAATAGCATTACATGCGACTATCGCGATCTGGTTCGAGCGAAACAGTTATTGTTGAATATCAAATCCCGTACGCAGGATCTCGCTAATACGATTAATGGCATCGAATATTACGTGCTAATCTATCAACAACCGACTGTATCATTCCTCCAATTTTAGTCCTCCTAATCAAATGGAAAACCAAATCGGCTGGAAATCCTATCGAATTTAGTACTTCGACATTGATTAGAAATATTCCTAAATTCTTTCCATAGAACTTTCAGAAAAAAGTATAATGAAAATATCAAATGGAATCTTTCAAAATGATTGAGGTGTTTATTCTGTATATTCTCAATGTTCCTCATTAACGATGCACCCTCGGAAAAATGTCCAGATCGTGTAGAAATCCGGGGCTCGCTCGACGTTTATGGACAGAAGATGAAAAACACGGTCCGTTTGGTCTAGCGAACGGCGATAAGAACAGACCATACACTTTCGACGGTGGTATAGCTTGCCAGTCGTAATTGGTCGTAAAAGCAACTTTTTTCTTTGCGGGATAATGCCCGCGGCGGGATATCGCCTAGCTTGTCTGATTTTTGCGGGAAAAAGGGCAGAATTATAGCCCCGCTTCCGTTTCCATTGTACGCATATAGTTATAGTGTTTTCCGATATTTCTTTCTCCCAACGAAACGGTTTCGCTTTTCTAATTAGTCGACTGTTAGTCTATATACGCAAACCATGCAAACTTTTAACGAATTCGTAATTCGAGACCCGTTAACTTGATACGTTTTATAATCAATAACTAGCAGGAGTTTCAAATTTCACGTGAAGTTGAATCAAATTGGAACGAATATACAAATTAATTAATATCCAAATTGATTTCATTACTTGTACATTTTATGTCAAACGAAAATATCTCCAAACTGGAAAATGGTTATTAATTGCGTCAGGTAATCTGTTTTTTCAGGCTTTCGACGTTGGTCGGCCGGTTAAACAAATTATCGTGACGGGCTTGTGCCGTGTAACGTCAATGGCCACAACTTTTTATTATTCTTAACACGTGTTCCGCGTTTGAACAAGTGTTATTCGATGTGGCCGTTTAAGCGGCACTCGTAAAAAAAACGTCATGGGTTTCCATACGATGTTATTATTGAGCAAAAACTATACAAAGTTGAGGAACGCAATTTGAACAAAAGTAAATTTAATTGTAGGAAGAAATAAGTTTCGACCATAAAAAATATCCAAAACCTAATGGAATATGTTTCGTACAAGTCGTACGAAACTACGAAATGCATGCCATTCGAGCATCGACTGGCACAATCGCTTTCCAGCAGAATTTCTTAATAACGATCTCTGGTAACAGGTAGCCAATTACATTCTACAACACTCGTGGAACCCCGACTCTCTCTCTCTCCTTCTCTCTCTCTCTCTCTCTCCGTCTAATACGCGAATTACCAACGGTTTTCTCTTTTCGCGGCGTGTTACTCGCATCGTGAAGTCGTGGCTTCGTTATCGTCGATTTCATTGCGCAATTAGGCTGTTCGATGCTCGACCTGTACGAGTGCCGTGCATCAGGGAACGCGATATTCGTGACTATTATCTATTTCGTGAAATCAAGATCAAAGGCCTTATGAATCTTGCAATGTTTTTAATCAGGTTTGATCAGCTTCTTGCTAAGAAGGAGTTCCCATACTTCCTCTAATCGGAGAAAATCGTTTAAGACGAACTTTCGATCGATAACTTTTCCACGGTAATTAACAACCATCCATTCCCGTTAATCCCCTGAAAATGGATCCGTAAATTTCGCTTCCGACGCTCGCGTTACTTAAAATTCTTGTTCGCTCCTTCGGGCAAGATTTTCAGCACCGTGCGATGGAAAAGGAGTCTATCGATAATCCGATCCGCGGTCCAAATCCGGTGATCGGTTTTATAATACATTCTATTCGAGGCCGGCACTCGTCGGTGCCCAGATGGAAAGAACAATTCGCAGAAGTGAACCGTTCACCGGTCGGCTCGATTGCGCGTAATGTATTCCATAAATTAGCGCCGGAGCAAAGCTTCGATTAGGGATTGCTTCTATCGCAGGCGCGTGTTTTCGTGTAACCAACCTCGGTAGAACAACGGTCCCGACAAGCTACTTATGGATCTCCGACTGCTCGCTTTTCGCCTCGAATTAGCATAATGTAACGGAATCTCTGAATATTCATCGAGCGCCGAACTGATCCGACGGAATTCACCTCGCGATACACTACATGAAACTCCAAATTGAACACGTGTATATCGTACGGGAAAACGCGCACATGAAATACCGTCGCCGAACCACAAGTCATTCGTTTACCGTAATGACGGGGCAATTGTGGTCGCGCGTAACTCTTATTAAATTCATATCGCGCGCGACAGGATTATAATGCTCTTAAAATTGTATTATTTCGCATTCAACGATTCGCGGAATTTTCGAAAGGTTCGAAGTTCGATAGAGAAATTTAATAATCCGGTATATCGAGGGAAGTTGGTTTGCGAATTTGATCAGTGATTGCGAATTTCATTTCAGTTTCCCCGACGGAAAAACGGAATTTTCAATAAACTAGCAGGTATTGAATTTGTCTTGCGCAAAGTAAATCCGGGGCCGCCGCGCCGTTTCGAAACTTTCTGCGGATTTTGTTAACGATGGAAGTTTCGGGCTCGTCCAGGTTGAAACGTCGTGTAATATAGGAAACTGGTCGCGCGGGCGGACGTGTAGATTTGAAGCCGATGGAAAAGTAGGTGTCCGCGATAAGAGAATTCCGCTCGGTCGACGAACGATTTCCATTCGCCTGATTAACGTAAAGATCTCGGGGAGGAATTTAATCGGCCGGACTTTGAGAGGCAAACGGTCGGGTTATCGTTGGAAATATGAAGCCGTGAGTTGCTACCGTTTCGCGGCTCGAAGATAATCTCGCGAGCAAAGAGGAGAAAATTGAGAGAGGAACGGGGCGGGGAGGTCGTAAAAGGTATCGGGCCAGTCCTCGCCTCGCTCCGTGAACGCGGCCGAGCCGACCTAATGGACGTATTAATAATGATTTATCGCGACGATTATGTCGTTCCATTCGCCGATTGAATACCCAACGGGCATTGCTACTGACTTAATTGGGAAACACGTTTTTCAGGCAATCGTCTGTTCGCGTCTTAACCGGAGAAATGGTTATATGTTTACACACGCGTCGAGTTAATAACGTATTATTCCAATTTAATACGTTTAATATTATATCGAACGTTAATCACTTCGTACTCGGAATTTAATCACGATCTTTCACTTTCGATCGACTATAAAGCTTGACAAATATAAAATATAATTTCATACTTGTTATCCATTTAGAAATTGAACATTTCATTTAAGAAGAGAATAAGAGTGATTAAGGAAAGAATTTGTAGCTTTGATTTTAATGAAAAATCCGTTTGTTCGGTGGTGGAAAATATCGTGGAACTATACATACATTGTGGATTTTTCGCATGGGTTGGTCGACAGGACCACATAACTCCCTTTTGCCGTGGAAAGCAAACACGAGAACGGCTCGCATATCCGGATAACAAAAAACATTTCCAATGAAAAACAGAGATCTAATAAAAAACTGCAATAAAGTGCGTGGAGTTTAAAAAAAATTCGTGAAAATCAACATTTATGAATCGATTGCACTTCTCATCGTGACAGCAAGCATCATTATTAATTATTACAGGATCTAAAATACGTTTTGATGGTCAAATACATACACGCGTTATGTTAAACGTCGAATTTATTACGGAATCACGATTGACACGTTCAAACAGGCAATCGGTGAAACGTAATCAACGAACGTGTCGTGTTTGCAGAGGACGTATCGGCGATGGGCGGTCATTACTTCGTAATTAAAAACGTGGGAACGAATATCATGAAACGGCATATTAACACTTCCATATCGATTGTATTTCAAATTTGCATACAATTTGTTTTACTGAAATTGCGGGGAGTTGGTAAAACGAAGCTTTCCGTGTCGAACGATTTAAGATGGCACCGGATTTTCACATAACGAGGTCTTCGTGCAAAATTTATATCACGAAAATCGAAGTGATAATATGTGTACCACTCTGTATCTCATATTTGTAATAAATATGCAATTAATAAATACTACGTAGAGATTCTCAATTTAGCTATGGAATTTATGATTTCTGGAAATTGTGGATAGATGATAAATGATAGAAGGCGCGTCGACGTTTTGAATCAAACGATTTTATGCATACTATAGAGAAATATTTATACACATTTTCGTGAACGAATCTAATTAATCACGAAACGTAGTTTCATCGAGAGCTGATGAATTGTTTGATTAATTAGCAAAATAACGAACCGAAATCCGAATTCTGCGTATCATGTTGATTATTACCATTTCCGTGTTCGACTAATGCAAGTTATGTTTGCCTGACTGACACGGGAATTTATTAAAATTAAAATGTAAAACCGAAAGTTGAGATATGCAAATATAGTCACGCGTTTTGTTCCAAGTTAACTTGTGCAGGACAGTTGATTTTTTATTACTTCAGGCGTGAAAAGCCGACTCGAAAAATGTGAAGAAGCAACGTTTATTAAGACGCGTCTTTTCGCGGCGGGGAATTAATTTATCCAAGATCTCGCCACGCTTTTTCTTACTTAAGAAGCTTCTCTTAATTGCGCGGAAGATATAAAAGTGCCGCCGCGGAAAATTAATTTGTCGATGCCTTAGAGCACGACCGGGACACACGCGAGTTTTGCCAGCGGGAAATTGAATGGAGCGCGTTGTCCACGCGGTAATGAAAAAGCAAGTATTAGAAGAAAAAAAAAAAGAAGGACGGTACTCAAGAGAGAACGAGAACGGCGTTGCCTTTGATCAATTTCACTGCCTTTGATTTCGAGGGAGCGCGTGCAGCTTCAATCGAAATGAAAAATTTCCCATGAATATTGATGAAAAACAATCAGAGCGAAATACAAATCACTTTTATAGGGATCTATTTTTAATTTGTAGTTCCCAACGCTGGGAAATCACGAATTTTCATTTTTTTTATTGTACTCTTAGTTTAATAAATCAGATTTCTCCTAATATGACTGTCCTCAGGACTTCGAGAGACATATTGCATTACGTAACGTGAGTTTAGCTTTGAAGAAGCGTAGATTTGCTTTTATAAATGACTGGCAGTGGCATCTGATAGAACTCGAAGTAACCAAACGAGTTACTATCTGTCCTGAGTACATTATATCTCGTAATAAATTGAATACGTATCGGACAGATTATATAAAGCAAATAAAGATAAATAATAAATAACACGACATTAAAAGGATGTTATATTAAGTATTTCTGACATAAGGAAGCAAAATGACCTTAACGTCTTAAGAAGTATTTTAGCGAAGTGGCTATCGTGGTAACCTTTCTGCAGACGAGAACGTTGTGAGTTCAAGTCCTTCAGGTACTCATGGTAATTATTAATCTAAAATCTTTATGTTTATAATAAGGACAGTTCACGCAGTGATGACGTTAAACAGTTTACCGGAGTTCTGGTCGATTGATCCCTTAGTATTTGAGGGTTTCACGTCAGACGATGAATGGTAAGAAATGAGTCATAGTTACGCTGAGCGTGAACTTGTTTCCTTTCCTTTTACACTTCTAAATCAACAATCAAAGCATATAATATTATAATCGGTCACTAACTCATATAATATAAATTACTATGAGAAGATATCCTGTATTGATATTCCTACGAATATTTCAGCTAAACAAACTTAGTTCTGTGTAGAATTATTATTTTTTCACATGAAAAATTTTTGCAATCTAATAATAATGTGTCTCTAGAATTCAAAACTCGTTACACCGTGAAGAGGAGCGATACGGTTCGCTCGCGTAATCCCGGAAATAGGTCGGACCTCGGTCGTCCGGCAATCATCGCGTTAATCACTATGTTAATTAGTGAACACCGTAGGACTGTTCTGTCAGTCAACGCCTCTTGGCGCGCTGACCTGAGTATCCTTCCCTTCACCCATTCAAGCTACCAGGAAAGCGCATTAGCCAGCTGTTTTCTCCGGGCTGTTAACGACCAATGCGCTCATTATGGCCAATAAGAACCCACCGAAAGGGCGTGATAAACCTTCATAATGGCTGTTTTAAGGTAACGAGAATTTCCTCGAGCGAAATAAATGTCACGCTCTCGAATCAGAGAGATGAAAATAATAGAAATTCGCCAAGTTTTCATTTGCACGAAGAATTGTGTATGAAATGAATAATAGAACGAATCTGAATCAATGGTAGAGAATACACGAGAGCGATCTGTCAAATCACTGTATGGAGAAGAAAATGTTTGCTATGTAAGCTCGGTCTGAATATTCCGCGACCATTATTCCACCCTCACCGTGGCGGATGTTATTTCAGCGGAAAGCAAAAATATTAATACGGAACGGATTCTTTCGCGTTTGGAAAAACAACTGGCAACCCGTTCCGAAAGTATGCCAGACTCTATTAGCCTCGTTAGATATGAGGCACGATGGTCGACTGATATTTCGTCGGCGACTCGAGAATCAACGGGAGTAGTAACAAGGGTAGAATTTCTTTTGTGACAACAAGTTTGCCACTTCACCTTGTCGGCTGCCACTTCAACCTTCGTACCCGAACGCCTTCCGACTTCTTGCGATTCTTTAGTCTTTGTTTTTCTAAAGCGTTCTCCAACTTCGTTACGCTTCGGACGAATGAGTATAAATAAAAGGGAACGAACGAAGGGAAGAGGGGAAGGGAATCGTCCCATTTGTATGCGGATTTATAACTTCTTCGAAGGTTCTGCGATTCTTCTTCCACCGCTTGTTCCCAGATTCTCTACACCGGCTATACCTTATCGTGACGGTTCCATTTGGAATGGATTGCTTCATTACAACTTCAAAGGGAACGGAGAACAGGTGAAATGCTGGAAGAATGAAATGGGAGAATCCTTGATTGATCTCTCAAACGAATGCAGTTTTCCAATCCTTTGTTTTCTAACGATCAACTCTGCTACCGAGTGGCGATAAAATATGTATAAGATCCGCGAACTAACAGAAAGAATTCTATTGTATACCTACATGAAAAATTCCGTACGTTCATACATATCAAAGTCGCGTTGCCTTGTCTAAATTACCTTTTACTGCTAACTAATTGTTACTCTTATGCAAAGTACACGTGTACTCCATTATTTTCACAATGTATAATTAATTTATCTCTGATCTAAATAATTCCAGCCTTATTTCTTGTTACACGCAATGATAGAGAGAAGCGTTGAAAAGAAATCGCACGCGGTAGAGAGAATAGCGCGGCTGAACCAAAATCGGCTGACAAGAGTTGAACGTCCTTCTCTCACCTGCCCAAGAGGTTTTTGTCCCGATTACATAAAGAAATCCGGCTGTGCGCGCGCGCGCGTTTTGTCTTTCACGCGTGCCACGGAGAAACGAGGATCGGGTAACGTGAAATATCTGTGCAGTACAGCCAGATTTGATATAAGAGACTTAAGTAGCCTTTATTTCATTTCAAAAGTGAATGCAAATTTTGAGTCTTCGGAAAAATATCTTTTCAGTTCGAACATAAATTCCATTAACTAATAATACATAATACAATTAAAATAATATAATTAATTTAAAGCAGAGTTATAATTGAACTTCGAACTCCTTCGAGCAGTCATGCCACTTTGAGAAAGTTTACTTTTTGCAACCAAGATAGCAGCGTCATTCTACGTTCTCGATTTTACATTATTACAGAAGTCATCTGTGCAGTATATGGGAACGATGAATGCCAGCACGCCTACCTGTACACTCGTGATTAATCATTGATCGCTTCGATCGATCGTTAATTCGGGGAGGCGCGTAATTAATTAATGCGTCGCGTCGAATGCATCCGGCGTCGACAACGTATTCGACGAAAACGAATCGTGACGAATCCTAACTCCTGATTAATCAATTGTCGCGTTCCTGATGGGAACGTCGACGAGTGGATCGCGATAATCGGATATTGTCAATCGTCGAAAATCGCGGTGGCTTTTTCGAATCGAAAAACTAATTGCAATGGAGAAACGACGAGTATTTTTACGGATTTGGCTAAACGAGAATGTCACATAGAGAAAGTTCGTGAGGAGATTAACAGAATATTAAACGTCAGTATTTTATCATTAAACATGTAGAAATTGTATTCATTCTTTCGTAATTGAATTTAGAAAGTGGAAGAATTTGCTAAAAAAAACAANGTCGAAAATCGCGGTGGCTTTTTCGAATCGAAAAACTAATTGCAATGGAGAAACGACGAGTATTTTTACGGATTTGGCTAAACGAGAATGTCACATAGAGAAAGTTCGTGAGGAGATTAACAGAATATTAAACGTCAGTATTTGATCATTAAACATGTAGAAATTGTATTCATTCTTTCGTAATTGAATTTAGAAAGTGGAAGAATTTGCTAAAAAAAACAATTTTGGAATACCGAGGATATTTAACGTTCGAAGATCAGGGTTAAGTGGTGGACAGAGTAATTGAAAGTGGTTAATTGACCGTTAATAATAAAGAGCTAATTAAGGAAGGTATTTCGCACGTTGACCGAAGACCAGGTGTTAATGATCAATATTAGCTGGCCGAGGCACGTTTCCATTAAAGAGATTACGNATTTTGGAATACCGAGGATATTTAACGTTCGAAGATCAGGGTTAAGTGGTATAGACAGAGTAATTGAAAGTGGTTAATTGACCGTTAATTAGAAAGAGCTAATTAAGGAAGGTATTTCGCACGTTGACCGAAGACCAGGTGTTAATGATCAATATTAGCTGGCCGCGGCACGTTTCCATTAAAGAGATTACAATTGCACGTGATATGATGCAATTGAGTACCGTGTACCTTAATCTTAGAATTAAGATAGCCAGTTGAATAACAGAGTTCTTGGTAAATTAAATTGCAGGATAAATAAGAGCAGAGAGTGGATTAAAACTAATTAACAATCTCAATGCAACTATCTAAGAACACTGGTTATACCATAAGGAAATTACTTATCGAAAATAGAAAACATGTAATCAGAAAATTGCTCGTACAAAACAGACTGAAACTACAACCAGTAGTTTTATATACGTAATTATACGTACAGTAGAATAAAGAGTTCCACCGGTTGAATATTAGAGTGCTTGGTGAATTAAATTGCAGGACAAATAAGAGAAGTGGATTAAAACTAATCACGAATTTCAATCTGACTACTTAACATTATTGATTATCCAACAAGGAAATTGCTTATCAAAAATAAGAAACATAATAAAAGAATTGCTCGTAAAAAAATGAAGTGAAACCACTATTCGCAGTTCGAAATACATAATTATACGTATAGCGGATTGAAGGAGTTCCGCGACGTCTACCTGCGTAAAGCAATTGTGAAGGGCGCCACCAGTCGGGTAGAGTCCGCTGGTAGCAGGGCCTGTCCTTGTGTGGAAGCCTGAGGGCTTTTTTGTACACCAGGTACGGTGTGGGTGGGCCCAAACCGGTAGGCTGGACCGACCAACCTCGTATCTGCATCACGATTCGGTTTTTGTAACGAAATCGCTCCGGGAATACCAGCGGGACTCCAGTTCTAACTCGTTAATCCGATTCCTTTCAACTTAGTTTCGAACAATCGTCCTAGCGTCCCCTTCTCTCCCTTTTTTTTAATTAAACTTCGTGCCACGAGTCTTATTCGTTAACGATATAGCTACGTGTCCAAATTTTAATCCAGTTCAAACAGCCACCAAGGGAAGAGTGTAATAAAACAAAATGCAATCTCGAGCGACGACCTTATTCGATCAAACTTAAAACTGTATCAAATTATACTGAACGTTGGTTGGTCGAGGATTTAATACATGAATTACGTTCATTAACCAGAATAACATGTTTCCCGGCGATTCTAATTCGCTACTTGGGCGAAGGCAGCAAAATATTTGAAACATAGCACCGGTGAACCGTTTATTTTCGAACGCTGCGCAAGACATCTCGTTTAGCGCGTGCCGGCAACCTTGACACAGCAATTGCGTCATGACAAGTTAGTAATTGCCCCCGGAATTTAATTCGGCCGCCGTTCCGGGATGAAACCGTCGATTTTTGTGATCGACTAACGAACACGCGTCTTTCCGTAACACGCTCGATACAAGCAATCTAATTATACAACACGGTTATTCTATTTATTCTACGATTTTACGAAGGAGATTGAATTTTTCATGAATAATCGAAATGTTTCGATAAACGCCAAAATTTCAGGTCGACGGAATACATGGAGGTGGATAAATTGTGTAGCCTGTACGCGTATCGATTTTATCCAGATGCGTCCAGAACACAAAACATTTAAATTTCCGGAAACCACATTGAATCCGCGAATAGTTTTCCCCCTTCTTCCGTATTTGCTTTCATTATCCGCGCAACTAGCCGCGGGTTAATTAGCCGCCGCTGAAACATGAAAACGTCGAAAAGCCGGCATCGCGAACAAACGAATTTAGGATACCGAACAACCAGTCGGATCTCGTTAAACTCGAGTTATATGTTATATCACGATGAGAATACGAGCGAGCGAGCGCGCGTTTCCGTGGATTAATTAAAACTCCGCTCCGTCGTTTATGTAAGCCGTACGCATGCTACGCTGGATCAACATGCATAGGTGTCGACTGTCGACCAGTTATACAATCCCCCACCGTAACAAACCTAGCAATTACGAAGCCTTTAAGTCGCTGCGAATAATGTCCGTCCATCGTTCCGGTTACTCGTCGCCGATAAAACCGGCCTGTTTTTCCCCGACTTATCGATCGCTCGGCCTCAAACGAAAAATAACGAACCCTCGACGCGCGATTCGAGCAGGAAAACATTTTCTGACTTCTACATTAGCCATTTGCCTACGAGAATTGAAAACCGTAGCGTACATACTATAGTCTACACATTCTCTGAGCACTTCGACTTAAACGAAACGTACTTCGACGAAAAGAAACGTGGAGAAGATAATTTGATATCGACTGCATTACTATTATGACTGATACGTCTGACACGGGAGCGATCAGCTTTTACAAGGAAACCTTCACAATTTAGATATTATGATTATCCCAATTTTGTACAGGATATTAGCAACACCGAACTAATATTGAATTACGTCTATAACAATGATTCGACGTGTATTTAGTGTGCGTGGTCGATGTGTTCGCTTCTGATCGAATTACAAGGTTTAATCTGTGTGCAACGGTAGGAACACTTGTTCGATTGGAGAATTGCATTGGAATATTGATCGGGACAGCCATTGGGAATATAGCTGTTGCCGATGTAACTCGATAAATATTGCCATTTGATAATGTTGTTTTCATACTTCAAACTCAAACGCTTCTGATTATGCGTGCGAAAATAGCTGAACTGAACGCAGATACAGATCTGTATAATAAATGCGATGCGTTATATTTCAACGAACTCTCCTACTATATTCTGTCAAATATTTCTCATTACGATGTTTTAAAAGCCCGTCGACCTACGTCGACGGAGAACTAACGTACTTATTTAGTCGTTGCAATTCAGGTGTTCCCTAATCGTAAGAAGCTTGCCCTCTGTTCATCCGTCTCGAGCGAGAGGCTACGCCGAGCGGCTGAGAACGTCGATCCAATCGGTCTCGCGTTTCTCGCGGACTTTCACTCGGCGTTCGTCGATCGAGGCGAACGAGCGGGCGAAGCGGAAGGCCGAAGAGGCGCAAAGTGAAACGCCGCTGTCCTGTCCCTCTCTCTGGTCTCTCCGCGACGAGGTGACTGACCTCGAAAGCGAAAGACGGGAGTAGCGATCCGCTGCGAAGCGGACGGAGGAAACGGAGCCGACGACGACGGGGACGACGAGCGCGACGAGGAGTGGCCGAGAAGAAGAAGAGCAAATTGGTGCTCCGGGTAGCAGGGCCCCATGAGCGCCATGGAGGAGAAACTGCGCGGCGCCACGAAGCGCGCCAGCCGGCGAGGACAAAGAGGAACGGGGCCAGCCGCCTCCGATTGGTCGAGCGAGCCGGGATCGTCTAGTGGGGCCCGGGGACCGGCCCCGGCTACACCTACCAGCTCGCAAGCGGCGTTCAACAGGTCCCAGGAGATAGCGGGCCCGGCTAGGCGGCAGTCCTCGCGGGACAGCTTCGACGCGTCCAACCAACAGGCCTCACCTGAACACGGCGAGCTCCTTTTCAAGGTCCTGCCCTCTCTCCTGATATTCTACCTTCATCGAGTCTCTGATTCTCGTACGAACTGGGAAACGGTATCTGTAACGTTTCACAGAAGTTTTCTTTACATACATAACTTTCTGTATCCCAACGCATTGGCGATGAATGAAAGAAATTATTGCAATTTTCAGATTCTAGGAAGAATTGCATTATCTCTGAAATGACTCGATTAGGAACTTAGTTCTAGAATTAATTTATGTATAATATGCAAATTAATGAAGATACATAGTTCAAAGCTTATCTTGCACGTTGATTAAGATATACCGCGAATAGTGTGTGTACGTATAAATACTTTCTTAGGTCTAATTCATGGTCGATGGGAAACGATCGCAGCTGCTAATCATGGAACAGGCGGTTCGTAGTAAACGCGACTGAAATTATTAGATAGTAGATCGAAGGCACTCGATCACAGTAAACCGTTAATTATACGTTCGTTCACTCATTTTCTGTAGCAAAATAAACACGTCAATGCGTTCGGAAACGGGCTCGTTACGTGAACTCGATTTTCATGAAATAAACCGGAAAATACGATTGAAATTTCCTTATCAACCCAACTTTATTCTGTCTTGTAATTAAGCAAACATTCTCTCAATCGAAGGATTGAGTTAAAGACTGCTCAGAAGTTTGCTCAGCGGGATTGATACAAATAATTCTGAAATACTGCAATGTTTTTATAAGGAATTTTCGTGCAACGTAGGTGATGCTACTCGGAGACAGTGGCGTTGGGAAAACTTGTCTTCTGACGCGGTTCAGAGATGGCAGATTCCTATCCGGCAACTATATCACGACTGTCGGCATTGATTTTAGGGTGAGAGACACAAAATTCCTTTCAGGAACGCGAAGGAAAAGTCCATCTTCATTATCGAATGCAAACATTTTTTAGATACAAAGAGTACCAAGTGACTGTTATAAAACCGTCGCATGTAGATAAAAGATTAATTTGTCGGAGGTATAATTAAATTTATTTGTTATAGAATAAAGTCGTCGTCGTTGATGACACTTCTGTTAAACTTCAAATTTGGGACACGGCTGGCCAAGAGAGATTCCGGAGCGTGACGCACGCTTATTACAGGGACGCCCATGGTAATTAATTATTTCAATTAATTCGATCATTTCAGAAAAATTTAATTGCAATCCTACTACGGAAATCCGTTTCCCTGCTGTCTGCTGCTCATTATGACATTATGATGTTTTCACTGAGCGTATATTAGTCTTGTTTCTTGTTGAAGAATTTTCACGGAGTAAATTATCGTTAATTAATGGGATTGCGGTAATGCGAACCGACGAAAAATAACGCAGTATAGTTCGATAATCGAAATGATTATGAAGTTTTTCAAATAACCGGTAAGTACAGGGGCAAAAAGTCGAGAACTTTGAACAGGCTGTTATGTAAATTCTGTTACACGGTGCACTGTTGCGTTCCGCAGTCCGAGTATGTGGAAACAGTTTCTTAGCCGGAGACAGCGAAAGTTCGCCTCTGATTTCCACTGAATATAGTACACTTTATTGCAGTTGCAATACATCTACTTCAGTCAACATTGTCGAAAACGTTGGACGAAAGCAGACTGCGTTCGCTTACAAAGCTCCGAAAGCGACAAAAAGTTCTTCATCAAATTACTATGATCGGATTGAATTTCACAGGAAAATTTGGAAAAAGTTTGTGAAAGCTTAGGTCTTTTCTCCGACGATAACTTTATTTTCCATTTACTGACGATGTCGCGGCGGGTCGATGCGTGATTCAAGGCGAACATTAATTTTTGGGAGCTGCGTACTGAATCCGAGGTAAAAAAGGGCGGAGATGGAAGGAAAGCGGTCGCACGCCATAGGGGGTGGCCATTGTTTGCGAAAGAACCCTCTTTCAAGAGTAGACGCCGCCGCGACAATAGTAGGGCCGCTTCAAAAGCTTCGTAACAGTTAGGCCGCGGAGATGTTTCGACAATTGCGCCTTCGTTGGCAGATAATGCTTACGCGACCGTGCTTTCATTTCGTCATCCTTAACTGTCCGTGAAAGGTTTATGAGGGTACGAGCTTTCGCGCAGAAAAGTAAAAATCCACCGGCTGTGCATAATCAAGAATTTAAAGCCGAAGAAATATAAATTGTACCATTTAAAAAAATCAACCTGACGTGCATTTCAATTTGACGAACATACACAGCAAGAAGTAAAAGCGTCCTCCATTGGACAATAAATAAAATTCACGAAGTTTTACATTGTCGGGGGCATGGGAAAGGATACGTTTATCCTTCTTATATCTCAATTTACCTGTACAGGAAGATATGTTACAAGTTTGCTTCCTTGCACACTTTCTCACGAATCATCTTCATAGTAGACGCGTATACATGCAAAGTTAAGCGTATGCCTGATAACGCGTCACGTAGGAACTGTTGTTCCTGCGCCTCTATACCAATTACTAGAATCACCGACTGCACAACGATCATTATTGGTTTCAGCTCTTTTATTGCTGTACGACGTGACGAACAAGACGAGTTACGACAACATCAGAGCCTGGCTAAGCGAAATCCGGGAACACGCGAACGAGGACGTGGTGATCATGCTGCTGGGTGAGTCTCGATTATATTCGCGTTGAACCAGAGAAAGGAAAACGAACGAGAAATACTCTGAGAAGCTCTCTTTGCGGTCTAATTTCTAAGAAAGTTGCCACAGTTATCGAGCGTATATACTCGTTCTTGGATTGGTTTCGACAAGTTTCTTGCTTTCGTAGAAAGTCAATAAATATGTTCTAGTAAGACTGGCCGGTTGATCGAAAACTATTTGCTAGATGACGTCAATTGCCGGAGGATCTGAACTTGTGTGCATCTCATTAGAAGAACGTCTTTGTCAGAATCTGAAACTATTACGCAAATTACTCGTGCAATTGCAATCGTAATGATTGCTTTTAGGTAACAAGTCCGATTGTGGACCGGAACGAGTAGTGAAGAGGGAAGACGGTGAACGATTGGCGCAAGAGTACAAAGTCCCCTTTATGGAAACTTCAGCTAAAACCGGCCTGAACGTTGAACTAGCCTTCTTGGCCGTCGCTAGGTATCTATATCTAAATCTCTCTGGAATTATCACTCGACCATATTTCATTGCTCGGCAACAAAGCAGAAATGAGATAAAGGATCGTGAGCCTCGGCTCGGACGAAGCTCGCATAGAAAGATTACACGGAACGCGTTACTCGATCATATATGTGTCAAGTATCGTTTTCTGCAATTCCAGAGACCTGAAGGCGAAAAAAAGCAGCAACCCGGACGACACCAAGTTCAATNTATCTATATCTAAATCTCTCTGGAATTATCACTCGACCATATTTCATTGCCCAGCAACAAAGCAGAAATGAGATAAAGGATCGTGAGCCTCGGCTCGGACGAAGCTCACATAGAAAGATTACACGTTACTCGATCATATATGTGTCAAGCATCGTTTTCTGCAATTCCAGAGACCTGAAGGCGAAAAAGAGCAGCAACCCGGATGACACCAAGTTCAACGTGCAGGACTACGTTCGTCAGCAATCGCAACGGACTTCCTGCTTCACGTCCAACTGCTTGACGACTTGAATCACGCGTTAAGAACACGCGTACGCTTCCCTACGGTAAATTAGGCGAATGGTGGAACACGAACCGGAATTTGTTGGCCGTGCACTGGCCAAGAAGAGACGTGGACTTCCGTCTACTACGTCACGTAATCAAGAGTAGCCCTGTAGAAAAAACGATCGCCGACGTAACAGTTCATTACAGATCGCGCACAAAATTTTCATTTGCGTACCTTGCATTTTCGACTCGAGTATTAGAATTTTAGGCTGAACTGTCCTCGATTTGAATGTCAAACGGACCGTTTATAAATCTTTTCTTAGGGAAATTTCCGAACGCGTCAGAGACGGTTTCGTTCCACCAGAATGGTATGTACCTTCGTTGAGGTTGAGAGCATATAAATGAAAGATACACATGTAAATGGAAGAGGATTATCGCTATTTTTTAAAGCAGCAAAAGACACAGTTGTTGACGATTCGTGTATAGAAATCTATTTATCGATGGTTAAAATCGTGTACTGTACATTAATGTGAATAGCTGACACGGGATAAACATAGATTTAGGTAATGTCTCGATGGTTCTAATTTGCGCACCACCGTCACGGTGTTAATGGAAGTTGAAATAAAGTTCAAGTACGATAAAGAGTTCAAGTATCGAAGATTTAATGAAATGTCACGCTCGAAAGCTCGTCGTTGTACCAAGTAGGATGACGGTTTTAGAGGCAACCGTCACGTAGAAGAGCTTTCCGAAAAATGTTTCATAGCTGCCACGTATACGATACACTGGATGAGAACGCTCAAGAATTTTTAGTTGCTTTTCCCTTTAGCTTAGACCTCCCGTCCATAAGTCTTAATCTCCTGCTAAACTATTATTATTAACAAAACACTGAATTCGTTAGAAAACTGTCTAATTTAACATTTTCATTGAGTAAAATATCAAATTTCGTTTTACATCTATAATACATCTTCTATTAAATATTCAAGTCTTATGGACGGGATTGCACATAGAGTTACGTACATAAGTCTTTTAATCTGAATTAGTTAGAGAAAATTGGTTATAGAATTTTATATAATTATCACATTTTCAAAGTCTATTCGATCTCTAATTAACCAAAACTCGTGTGTATGTGTAGCTTGCCTGATTCATTAGCGACCACGTTTCTATAACATTTTGTACGTAGTGGTCCACGATGGTCTCGATCATCCCGAATTTACATTTTGTATACCATGTTTACTTTTATAACCGCATGACGATAATTTGCTACCGATATTTACGAAATTAAATGAACGTTGGGGAGGGCTACATGATTTGATTGTATTTGGCTACAAATGTTTGCGAGCAATCAAAGACAAATCGAACGAGATTTAATCATTTACGTTACCTGCAGTATATGTACAATGTATTCTATCGACATGTACAAACAACAAGATTACATGTTAAATATATATTGAGAAGTATATATATATATATATGATTATAAAATAAACAATCACTTGACCAAGCAATGATAGAATTGCATTCTTTTAATCTCCCATCACTGTCCTTATTCCTTCATTCCAGTTATTTAGCACGTAACATACTTACGCATAAAGCGATGAGACTTAATTGTATATTATCATAACCACAGATGTAAATAATTGAGAACGTAAGTTCATCTGTCAAATTTTTAAGTCACACGTTCAATTATTGTCTCACTATTTAGCAATCGATCAATATTCGCACGATTTCAAAATCTATAAATGATTGACTCACGAATAGATGCTAAGCCTGTTCTAGGCATGATGGTTCTAGGCTTCAGTCAGCATAGCCGTCCGATCCGAAATAAATTTTGAAACTGACCTGGCGTCATATATTTGTCCTCATATACACATGTATTTCTTCATTTGACTATTAGATCTGTACGTTCGTCACTCGCGCGAAAATAACAAATAAATAATCGTAATAAAAGCTGTACTTATTTAGCCGTCTTCCAACCGTGGCAACTATCGCGCGCCTATTCCCGAGTTCCTGACCGGTGTTCCTTGGATTACGGGAACGCGGCGGAACGAAACCGCTCGGATGTCGGACGCAGTTTCAAATGTCGACGTGCAAACAAAACGCTGCGTCCCTAACCTGCTTCCTGAAGAAACGCGTTTCGGCTGGCAGGTGGATCGTTTAGACGATGTCCGAGGAGGAAGGACCACGTCCTGGTCCTACGCCAACGATGAACGAGCCGGAGGAGGTGCGGAACATGGAAAATGTGTGCAGGCTTTGCCTCTCAGCCGACGAGCCGAAGTCATCGGTGTTCGGAGGACAGGGGTCTCCGCTTTCCTTGGCCAGCAAGATACAAGCCTGTCTGTCGATACAGGTAGATGAACACTATCGCCGTTTGGAATATTCCATTTTGTCGAACCTATTCTCTCTCCTCACGATCTCCACGACGCTGCGCTGTTTTCTTTTGCACTGCACTTTGATTTAGGCGCTTTGAGGTTAAGCCTAGACTATGTCTCTAATGCTATAGGATTGGCAAGATGACCATGAGCGTCATATTGCGATCCCAGTGTCTATTGCCTGTCCTTGCATGAATGAACGTCATCTAGACTAAGATTTTGTAGCAGTTACTGTTTACTACATTTTTAATAAAAGAGAGTTTATAATAAAATTTATAAATATGTATTTTTATTCTTATTGAATTTCATGTTCATTATAGATCTCAACTACAGATAGATTGTCGACACAGATATGTGCTAATTGTGTTAAAACAGTGGATCAGTGGCATCGATATAAGGAAGCTTGTTTTCGATCACAAGATAAGCTGAATAAGTGGTTGGAGAAACGTTCTAAACCACTTCCTGTGGTAGGTATTAATGTTTTATTAATTGTGTTTAGTGTGATATTAAAAGTAATAAATACTGTCTATAATTGCCATTTGTTGTAGGTTGTAACAATCAAGGATGAACCTGTAGATATAGAATTCGATGAAGACGTTATTGAGATCCTTCCCGAATCTAGTAATGACTCAAATCCAGTAAGTGTCTGATGTTCAGAATGAATGTTTAGAGAACGTACTTAAAATACCTTTAATTAATTCTATAGGAAACTATTGTTGTTGAAGAAGATGAAAATCCATTAAGGATTGATACTCCGGCTGAAGAGCAGAGTAGGGATGAAATTATTGTATGTGAAGATCAGTCAGTGGCGACAAAGAGTACAGAGAGTGCACCTGATGTTGAGATTACAGTGTATGAAAACCAACCACTACCGGAAAAGGAAAACGTAAACATGAAAGTTGAACCACTAGAGGATTATGATACAGACTGCACGATAGAAATAGAATCTGTGACTGGTAGTGAGCTCGTGTTGAATCCGCTTTCTACCAAAGAGGGTAGAGTCATGGAAGCTGATTCTACACAGAAGTCTCATATAGCTGCGCCAACTACTAAGAAAAAACAGAGAAGGGGTTATCGCACACACTACAGGGGCATTAAAGTACACAAACAGAAATGTGTGCATTGTCGAATTACTTTGCACTCGAAATACAGTTACACAAAACACATGGAGCGATTCCACAGCGAGGAGCAGAACGGCGTTACTGACAAGCCAGAGTTGCAAGACGATGAAGAATTAATCGAAGATTTAGAAGACGAGTTGACGACCATGGAAAAGGAGGCTCCGTTGACGCAAGTGCAGCAAAACATTATCAGCCAGCTGAAGACGTACTCTTGCTATTTATGTCAAGAATCGTTCCCTGATCGCCGGGCCACTCTCGCCCATATTCGTCAACACATGCCGGATCTCCGACCGTATACGTGCATCGCGTGTTTGACGGAGTTCCCGAATCGATCGACGTACAATGCACACTGCGCAGCGTCGTTTGAATGTGCGATGAAAATCGCGTTGGTCGTCCCCAAGCAAGGAGAGGAGAAGTACTTTACATGTAGCATGTGTTTACGGTCGTTGCGTAATAAGAAGGAATTGCTTAGTCATTTGACGGAACACTCGGCTAAACAATATGAAGAGTTGACATCGCCAACGCGATCTCCTCCTAAGTTAACGGCCATGACTTCCTTGCCATCACCTGAATTAGCACCCAGGAAACTGTTCGAGAATATTCCTTCGAAGATGAAGATACCCAGCCCTTACATGAACGGCGATCCCGCGCACAATCACTTGTGCGATTTATGTGGCATGATTTACAAATTCAAGCCGAATATGCTTAAACACAGAGAACTCTGTCGAAGTTTGTCGCCTAATGTTAGGACGTCTTATAAGTGTGTTCACTGCGGCATGACGTACCTCATCTTTAAGAAGTTCTACAACCATATCACGGCGGATCACAAGAAAAAGGAATTCATTTGCTCCGAGTGCGGTAGCAGTTTCAATGTACCTAAAGATTTTCTGTATCACCACGAAGGACACCGTAAGATCCGCAAGAAAGAGTTGCATGAGAAAACCGAGCCCGCGAATGAAACTATTAAGAAACCCATAACGGACTGGGACACGTTCGAGGCCGAAGCGAACGCGAAAAATCTAATTAACAAACCGTACAGTTGCGCTCTTTGCAACATGGAGTTCAAGACGAGAAGCGAATATGTAGGACATAGAAATCTCCATTTGAAGGTGAAGATCTACTCGTGCGTCGTATGTCGCAGCATGTTCAGTAGCGCGGGTGCCCTTGAGGTACACATGAAGGATCACGGTATAGAGGATCCGAACGAAAGAAGAAATGTGTCTTGCATCGAATTCGACAACGCACAGGACGATTCTCAAGACTCAAGTTCGATAAACGTGAGTGTTAAAACGGATCCTGGCTTGGACAAGAATACGTGCAAACTATGCGGTAAAACCTTCTCGCACCCAGCGAACGTCAGAAGACATGTAAGAAACATCCACGAAAATGGTATGTACCAAATTCCATGTCCCCATTGTACGCGGTTATTCAAGTCCGAGGACAGCCGTGATCAACACATGTCGAGCGAGCACGCCAAGCCTAAATCTGTGCTTCGGTGCCCGCGATGTCCTAAGACTTTTGTTTTCCGGAGGAATCTAGACATTCATGTTGAAAGTATTCATACTAAAATATCAGATGGTGATAGCCATCACAAGTGCGATATCTGTGGGAAACAGTTCATGAAGAGCTCGTCACTAAAGATACACAGGAGTTGGCATAGTCGAGCGAATTCGGGATTGAGTATCATATTGAAGACAGAGGATCAGGAATCAATACCAGTCGAATCGAAGAACGAGAGTACTAGTCGGTCGGAGGAAGCTCGAAAATTCTCATCTGATTTATCAGCCACAAAGTCTGCCGGAAATTTCCAATGTCAAGTATGCACCGATAAATTTAACGACGTTACAGAGTTAAGGGAACATTTGTGGGACGTGCATTGTGCCCGTAACAAAACTGAGAAGAACTTTGCCACCCAGGAATTCCAGTGCGAGCTTTGCATGAACGTATATCCTAACAAGGAGAGTTGGGATAATCACATGAAGTGGCATAACGCTAATCCCATCCTTGGGCAACCTTCAGATCGTCGTTTCGCGTGCGATATCTGTGGCAATACCTACAGTTCTAAAAAAACGGTCTGGAGACATAAGAAGCTACACAGACTGGACGACACAATGAAATGGCAATCGTCGTCGAACTCTACGTCTCCCAGACCAGAGTGTAACTTCTGTCAGCAGGTATTCGATAGCAATCAGTCGTTGCAGCGTCATAAACTAAGCTGCCACATTGGCGTAATGAATCAACAACAGCGGCCAGCGTCGGTGCAAAACAACATATCGAAGACGTCGTTGGAAGAAGAACCAGCGAGAAAGAAGATAAAGATAGATTCGGAAGTAAAGATGAAAGTGGAACCGGAAGAGACGAAAGCATCGTTAGCCATGGATGTAATAAATGCCGGTAAAAAGGCAGTGATGTGCCACGTTTGCAAAAAATTCTTCGCGAACATGAGCGTGCTGTACAAGCACAAACAGTTGGCGCACAAACCGAACATGGTGAAGAACGTCGTGAGCGCCCAACTGATACCGTTACCCAGTAAGAATGGCAAGGTTTCCTGCAACATTTGTTTCAAAAAATTCCCAGGCCTCTATAATCTTCGCCAACATTTCTCCAAGAAGCACAAATACCCGGAACCTCCGCAACATCCTTGCCAGGTAGACGGGTGTAAAGCCGTATTTGACGATCCGAAGAGCCTGAAGACTCACGAAATGTCGCACGTCAGCATGATATACAACTGTACGCGGTGCAACAAGCACATGTACAACAAACAGTCTTTGTCCAACCACATACTCTCGGTGCACAAAATCGTTTACGATCCGGACACCAACAAAAGCTTACACAAAGAAGTAAATTTGGTTACGTACACTGTAGAAGGAGCCGTGGACGCTGTGTGTCCATTATGCAAGATCAAGTATCCCAATAACAAAGCTATGAAAATTCACTATTTCAAGTTCCATGATAACAAAAAGTAATAGAACGGTGTACATTCGAAGTGGCTTGAAGGATGATCCAGATTAGTGCGTGATGAACGGTTGGTCCAAAAGACAGTGCGACTCTCAGAGCAGATCGAACGCTGCCTTACATATTTTTTATCGAATTTCGGGTGAATAGTGTAAACAAGTAGTACTTTTACGACAACGAATAGGATCTATATATTCCTTTGTTCCTTACCAGAGCTACTACTACAATTCTTCAGAAAGATCCTCAAATTCGGATACCTATTCTTCCAGGAGGACATTGAACAAATTCTAGATACAATGACGACACTTATGAGACGCTTTTCCCGGAGATTGGCGAGACTTATTAAATTAGATACCAAGTGTGAGTTAGAACAGTTAAATTGAACTTGCTATTGGGGATTGTGGCATCGATTTGTGTTTCGTTCAACTGAACTTCCGTTCATTGATTCGTATCATGTCGACTTGTTTACTAAAAAATAGTATGATATATCCTATCGTCTATTATTTTATTTCTCTGATATCTAATAATGGTTTTTGATCATGGGAAAAAAACATGGTTGTAACAGGGATGATAGATTATAAGAAGGAATATCGTGAAAATGTGGTAATCAAGGTCTTTTATTTGTTTATTTGTAATCATTCTTTGATCAGACATTTGTATACTGTGCTAGATTTTGTTATAATCAATTCTTGTATATGTAGACCTTTTTGCATCTAGTAAGCAAATAAAGGGAGAACCAATACTTGTAGATCTTCGATTTTCCAATCATTACTTGACAATGTTCTTTATCGGACATCGTCGCATGAGGTATATACGAGTTTTATGATCCTTCCAAGTCTATAATAATTATCTTTGCTTGTACATCGTTTACTATTAATAATAAAAACAGAGGTGTTCAGATCGTTGGCTGTTTCATCCATGCTCAATAACTGTTTCCGAAAATCGATGGATCCATTTTTTTAGCAGTTTTTTTAGATAGGTTTCTAGGATCATCATGGAGTTGTCATCAAATTAGGATCATCCTAACCTTCAATACTACGTACTATAGCAATTGTTGATCTTCTAGTTGAGTTCGCCTGACAGGTCCTCCTCTTTGCATTACAATAGATGTCTTTTCTATCATTATTTTGTGGAATCAATCAGAATAGGCTGTATGTTTCTTGTATACGAGCAATTGACATCAGTCTGTCGTGTCTGGGCGTTGTTGCAGAGGGCAGCAATTGTTCAGATCTAGAGAGAAGCAGCCTATCTGGACGAAGACCAAGCGCGGACAGCTTGATCAGAGTCGGAATACTTGGCTTGCGATTGAGGGATATCCGATTTAGAACCTCGGTCCAAATATTCGAGTTTTCTTCTCTTTCTGCTTACGTAGATAAAAGAACAGTTAGAATTTAGGGCTGTTTTTAGACCAGGCTGATCTTCTATCCNCTGTATGTTTCTTGTATACGAGCAATTGACATCAGTCTGTCGTGTCTGGGTGTTGTTGCAGAGGGCAGCAATTGTTCAGATCTAGAGAGAAGCAGCCTATCTGGACAAAGACCAAGCGCGGACAGCTTGATCAGAGTCGGAATACTTGGCTTGCGATTGAAGGATATCCGATTTAGAACCTCGGTCCAAATATTCGAGTTTTCTTCTCTTTCTGCTTACGTAGATAAAAGGACAGTTAGAATTTAGGGCTGTTTTTAGACCAGGCTGATCTTCTATCTTAGCCCCTAGCACGCGCAACGACCAGTAATGTCACTGACGTTCCCTCGATGTTAGGTTTCCTGAATTTTCTGTGAATGCCACATTCGTTCGGTCCTCCAATTGTAAAATTGTCAATTACAATGTAAGGAATGCAAATAAACGTGCTTGTTGTTCAAGCAGTTTCGTTGTTTCCGTAGAAACGGGCGATGATCATAAGTGTCGGTCGTTATACGAGTCCAAGGAAGAATGTCTCCTCTGGTCATGAGAAACTTCTAAAGCCCGGATTGTTCTGCGCAGTATGACTGCGTAGATCGTTGCTGGATTTTTTATTTTCGGATATTAAGAGAAACGAGTATTTTATAACTGTGGAAAGAAACGAACGGTGGGGAATTAAACTGCTGTTTCTTCGGAATTCGCACGTCGAATATCATTCCGTCTACTACCGTTAAGTTTCTCCCAGCAGATGTTCGAAACGATAATTACGCTTTCGCAGTTATCGTTCTGCGTAACTGCGATAATTCCGAACTTTTCAGACGTAATTATATATTCGTAACGAAGGTGTAGGAATCTATATATTTCTGTACACACGGAGCATTTTTCTGTACAGTAGATCTTTTAACGCGAATCCTGAAGAGAAGACTGAGTGCTCGACGTTGCGAATGCGTTTTACCGAAATATATTTTTCCTCTTCTTTTGACGAACGTATGAAGCATTTTAACACGACGTTTTTTATAATCGACTACTTAGAAAGCTAATGCTTGATCATGTGTGTATTTATCAATATATACATAATATTATACAAACATATTTCTGTGTATACGTTATATCGATAATAGTTACCTATGTTGATTTCGTGTAATCCTTTGTTACATACCTCTCTCTCTCGTAATTTAGATCATAGTTATACACTCGGATCATGATAAGCTCTGCGTTGATCAATTAATGTCTGTTCAATGATTTTCATAGGATTAAATTTTAAATAAACCAATTTTACGAATACGAAATTCACAAAAACGGAGGAATGTTTCTGTGTTTTAAGAGACCTTTACACGAGTCATCGTCGGCTCATCCTTTTGGATGAGACCTTTAGGTATAAAGACGTCTTACGGTGCAATGACGTCGCTTTTGACGATCGCTGACAATGATTGTACTGGTAGAATCACGACTCGGGTCGAGTGCGAGCGTTTCGCGTTCCGAAGGCACTTACGGTGTCGCGGACACGCGAGTGGCCGTTAAATTACATATACACGCCGCGTGGAACGAGCCCGTTCCTTACACGGCTTTGAACGCAGCCATCCACGTCGGAGGAAGCTATGCACGTGCGAACACCGCGTGCACACGTGCAGTTAGCGTCTTTCAATCGTTCCAAGACTTTTTGCGCAGACCACCTGCTGCACATCCCGTTCGGGGATGCGCTGATTGAAACTTGCTCATCCGAATAATTGACGCAGCCTCTTCTTCAAACCTTTTCTTCAGACTCTAATAAAACTGCCGAGAACGGGGATCAAATAGTTCCTGATCTGTAATCAGTGATTTCCCGTTCAACGTTCATGGAACGCAATATATAGAACGCGTTCTCTGTGTTCTCCTTCGTTCCTACATTCACTGGACATTCGTATGTAATCTTCTAAGTGGCCGTGCAATTTGATTAACGTCGACATATGAAACCCTAGGGAAGGGGATTAATGCATACTAAGCACTAAATTAAATGCGTTGCGACATATGACACCGTATTGATTCCTCGGAGGTCCAAATGTTCGCTGCTATAAATCGACGACACCGAGTTAGGGGGCTCGGCTATTAAACGCGTCGAACGTTTGCCCGCGTTAATGAATCCTTTCAGCTAAATCGAAATCTGACGATTTTATAATTTACCGTCGCCGCCTCCTGTCACGAGACTTCTCTACATTGTTGTCGAATGAGGAATTAGGTCGTTAGCTACGAACATGCGACATCGAACCGGGCTAGAAGGTCACGTGGACTGCTCCATTTCAGTCTTGCAACATAATCACGCATATGTTCCGAGCTTCAACATACACCGCCGCCGCCCGTTTAATAGCTTTCACGATGGCGTAATGCACGTGTTAGATACGCTGCAATGACGAAAGACGGCAGGCCCAAATATTTTATGATTGTTCTAGCTTCTTCGATTACTTCAGCTGCGAAGGGTTGATAATGTTTGTACAAATTTTTTTATCAATTCTTAACGTTCAGCTTGAAAGTCAGAAGCAATTAATCCGTTAGTAGAAATTAGATAATTTTAATTGTTTCGTTTAATAACAAAGCGTATTGTCGGGTGTCATTTACATTGATTGCATTGTTCGACGTGACGCCATACCCGACTGGCTTAGATTCCCTTAATTAAAGGCACCGGTATCTGTAACGGTGTTAATTATTCAGTACGCGAGAGTTAGGTCACAGACTGTTTATCGATCGGATTTTTAACTACCTCGACTGCTGTGCACACGTGGAGTTTCTAATCGCGTTCTATCAACGTCCTAATGTACCTCGTGTCTGGCATACAGATTATGATTTCTCCCCTGCTGTAAATATCGAACTGAAAAACAATCGCATGCTCTACACTGTTAAAAATGTTTCATTAAATATTCATTACGGAACACTAATTTTCATGAACGCTTCATTAAATTTATGGCAAATTTGCATTGATATGTGTTTAATTTACGAGGAACTTAAATTTAATGTATTATTTTTCATGAAAAGTGCATTAAATTTAATGATATTTTTAACAATGTATATAATGTCTTCGATATCTTCTTTCTTTCTTATCAGAAAGTATTCCATGAAATCAATTGAACATTTGAAGATAGAGAAGAAGTATCAATTAAAGATTTGTGAGGAAAAAAAATGATAAAATGATTATTATGTAGTGTAGGGTAAGGAAAGATGGTCGAAGCACTCGGTCATTGGAACTCGGAATTCAACGATCGGTGCACCGGATGGATATGGAATTAGATTGACTCACACAGCTGGAACGCAGGCGTGCCATAAAGAGCTTCCAACACACCGATTCGATAATATATAAGCTGCAGAGACCAGACATTGACACGTATACGAGGTTCCTTCGAATGATTCGACCATGACCGTATCAATGCGAAAACGTGAATCAGTCTTGACTATAAGTCCCGACGCTAGATACCGTGTCTAGTTTTGTATACTATACATTTTGTACATGTACATATGCACGTCTGGTTGGCCAAATAAAAGAATTGTGTCTAATTCACGACTCGTTTTACTCATTTCCTAACTTAAGGAGGTTCATCCGATTAAGGAATTAACAGAGAGATCTCCAAAAAAAATTTTGATAATTCATAACAGTATACCAGAATACCTAAAAAAATTGTTAAGTCATTTGGATACCTTAATGATGAGATATTAATATAAATATTTTTTACAATTTTACATGTAGTCATATGGAAAAGAGTGATTTCTCAGACTTCTATCCCTAATTTATTAGGTATTGACAGACAGTTTTGAATGAAACTTATGTCATATTAAAGAGAAACATTTAACGAATATTTTAATTGCAAATTTAGGTAGATTGGGTGACTATGAATCGAGAAATATATAAACACAACAAACGAAATTTGCATCTTTCACCAGTAGATAACTCTGTTATTAATATGTACGCTAGTCAAGCAAGCTTCCCTTTTCTATAACTTGCATTTAACTTGCTATGTAACAGATGAACCTCCTTAAAAAATATATTACTATTACGAGCGTCCAAGTTTCATTATTACCTTCATCTCAGTCGCTCCTAACGCGCCGTACTAATCGTCCTGAGCATAATTCTCAATTACTTAACGGCGTCAGATCATAAAGGACCCTCGAAATCGCGAAACGAAGGCGTAGCCAGACACGATCGATCCCGATCGATCCAAGAGCGCGTTTCAAACGCACGTTCCTTGATTTAGTGAACATTGACCGCTCGTTCACCGCGATTACATCACCGTCGATCGTATCCAGCTGAGACTGAATGGAAGCAGGGCGTCGCTTACGTCCCTCGATCGATGGATCATCCATCGATCAGGCGACCTGTTCGACGCGAGTCTAACCGCCGCATACCCACCATACTGGCTTCGTTTCACGTTGTTGGCTAGCCTTAACCGTTTGCCTGCGGTACAAAGCTGGTACTTTAGCCGGTAAGATGGTGTAGCCGTGCTGTTCGAGGCTGCTCGATTAATTAGGCACCCTCCAGTGACACGCCACTGCTTCGACGTTTAATTAATCGATTACCGGACCTTTATTCAACGAGAGATTCGATCTTCACAGAACGACGAGGCGTCAAGGTATTCGTACAATTTCATACGACTGACAAACAACCGAGATTAAATTACTTAACTTCTTTTTAATTAGCCACGTAAACGTAACTTTTGCATATCGCGTATTCTCGATAAAATGTTAACTGACATTAAAGCGGCGATGGGTCGAGACTCCTATTGCGATGCTAAATACAATTGCGGGAGCAGATTGTGGGTCGAATCGTTTGTCGTTAGCACAGATGGAAATGTCATTTTTATCGAGCCCGGTGCGCGCGAAAGGTTTCCCGCTGGCGTTGAACGCAGTCAGAGGGACGCCGGGATGCAAATGCGTGATCGATTGGTGATTTAATCAAGGAAAAAATGTCGGTCGCCCGAGGTGGCCGGTTTATTAGCGACGACAGCGTCGAAACAGCTTTCTCGTTTCGTAACGACCTTTGTCTACCTCCGGATCAGCGAATAGCACCGTAATCGCGCTCCTTTAATAACGATGTAGCCGTTCCTTTAATTGAATCTTCAATTTTATATTTTGTCCTTATTAAAATACGTATAAAATTGATTAAACACCACTTACTATTTTCTTCTACTTACGGATAAGATAGTTTAGCAGGTTTATAAATTGTTAATACTTTCCATTTTCGTGCAGTAATCGACTTTTAAAATTGTCTTTCTGCCCAAAGGAACGTTTAATAGTTATTGAATGAATTCAGCTATTAGATTTTCATTTTCCACGGGCCGTCCCTCGGTTCTCATAAAATTGCAAGGTAACTTCCATCAAGTTTAAGATTGCAATAGTTTTCCAAATTTCTCAGGTGAGCCTGGAGGTTGGTGAGTCGCGACAAAGGGGGTGTTCAAGCGGAAGAGCCTTCGTCATAGTTCCCGAGGGTACCTACTCTCCCCCTTCGGCTCTCAAAGCTCAGAGCTCGGCGAAGAAAAGTTGCCTCGAACGAGTGAACTCTATCCTATTTTCGCACTTGTTTGCCTCTCCTTTATTTCTCTCTCTTTCTCTCTCTCACTGTCATCCGAGATGGTGACAAGGTGAGTGTTGATCAACCACGACGTTGAAACGCAGCTTGCGAAACCTGACTTATGTGCAGTATCTTGCGTGGAACTATGAATCTTGATCTGTCATTTAAATTCTTGACATTTTCTTCTTTAGCCAATCCATTAATGGACGATCAGACGATTTTTCTCGGATACCCCAGAATTTCGCCTCCCACTAGTTTATAATGAACGTGTTCGAGCTCGATTGTTTGAGAACGGTCTGCAGCCGAAACTCGATTATCGCCGAGAAAGAAAGCCGTTCGAAATCAGCTTTCGTAGACGGCAATTGCCGTGCCGTGATTCGGCCTCGAAGCAAATCGAGTTAGCGGGCCGCGTCTCGTCGTGGCAGGGACACGCGAATCGACGCCGTTCGCAGATTTTCTGACACCCGATAATGCGATCGACAATTATAACGCGCCCGGTAAACTTGGTCACGGTCGACCGGGGCTCCCGTATAATCGAATTATCTTCCGTTCCCGCTTGGAAATCCGTCTCTTTATTTCTGACTTTTTGTAGAGGTAGCATTGAATCACGAGGTTTCTTCCGCTCTTAGGCTAAGAAATAAAACAAATACACGTGTTTAGTGGAAGCATAGTTCAGCTTTATCGAAATACAATTTCCTGAATCAGTCATCGTTCAACATTTTCAAAAATAATTTTTCATTTGAAGTATGCATTCATATAATTTAATTAATATGTTCGTTATTAATGTATATAAATTGAGCTACGTATAATTTTGTGTTATAAGAACATCGTTTAACATTTCCAAAAATAATTTTACATTTGAAGTATGCATTCATATAATTTAATTTAATAATATGTTCGCGATTAATGTATATAAATTGAACTGTATATAATTTTGTGTTGTAAGATTATAAAAATTTACTGATGCATAAAGTATATCAGATCTTATTTAAATGTAGATAGGGCTGATAGCCGGTTATTCTTAAGAAATGCAGGGATGAGAAACAACTCACGTTGTGCTGGTTTCATGTCTGTTGATCGACGCTTAAACGACCTCGTTCTCAATGCATCACCGAGTGATACACATGCACTTTAGTCTCCTTGCAATTGCATGATCATTTCCCATTGACCATCGCGATTTATGGTGACTATCTGTTTGATCGTTGCCAACCCCGATTTTCTCTTTCAATTCTACCCGCATCCTCCGATACTATTTTATGTTTATTTGAGCTCAATGATTCTTAAGAAAGTGGAGTATCGCGCCCGAACGCTCTTGATTTATTTATGAGAATTGTATTTTGCAAAATCTGTATATATATGAATCGGTAGCCAATGCAAATATGAACTGTGCAGCTCGAGTAGATTGCATAGCTCGTGTTCTATTTTCGAAATCGTTAATCCACCGGTCGAAAATGATCGAAGGGAACTGTAAAACGAGAAGCAGTTGCTGATATCAATTTACGATATCTGTATCCCACTGGCTTCTGTCTCCTTTCGCAACGTTGTATTTTTGCTTCAAATATATATTCGTGACGATAGGTAAAACGACAACGCTTCTGAAATTGTGGAGAAGGTAAGAAAAATATGAAAAAAAGAGGTTTTAACCGTAGTTGGAATCCAGTCACAGGAATTCTACTACGACGGAATCAGGTTTATGTAACGTGACGTGTGCGCGAAACCGTAGAGACGTTCATCGACATCTATACTCATAATGGCACTCGCCATTTACTCGGTTTTCCAATTTCAAGGTCCAGCCTGTGTTACATAACAGAATTTACGCCACGTGAAATCCTGGAGAACGCGAACCGTGCGACTAAATATGCTCGACAGGACTTGACACACGTATAATAAACAGAGAAGGGAAGAACAGGAAACTGAATGAGATCAGTTATACTATGCACTGTTATTTACAATAAAAATGATTTTAGTGAAGACAAAAAGAAATTTGGAAATGTCGTCCTGGCCACGGCGAAAGAAGTAAACAACGAGCGGAGATCCTATTAATAAACGATGGCAAACGGTCGAAATGAAAAAGAGAGCGCCGGCGGGGGTGGGACACGGAGATGGCCGGAATCGAACGCGTTTCATTGGGACGCGGTGGAAAATAAATATTTTGCCGGTCGCGAGCCCGAAATTCCGCCTTTTCACGGACCGAGGCGAATAAACAGCGCGCAGAAAATATTTCGACGAATATACATCACGGTCGGCCGATCCCGTTCTCTAACGAAATATCATTTGCAGACGTATCGGGGAGCGATCATCGCTGAATTAATGCGACACGTGCGCGAGCGAGCGAGCGTGGCCGGGGTATATCGTTGCCGGGCCGAATGCAAATAAATTTCTCGATACGTTTTCCGCTTGGCTCCGATCGAAAATGGCGTCACTTCATTTATCCATCGGTTTCGTTCGCTGATTTTTTCCTGAAAAAGTGGTCGCCTCTGGTGAGAGATCACCAGTATGTAGATTGCATCGGCGGATTGAAAAAATTGATTTAGAGTTCAATTTCAAATTTAAATTGATGAATTCCGACGTTTCGGTTTTCACGCTTCCGCTAATTTCGCTTCAACCGGGCGGTTTTGATAAAAGAATGACACTGGCCATTAATCATTTTTAAAGATCATGACATTGTTTTCGGATTCCGATTGTTCGAGATCGAAACGACTCGTTTCGTTTAATGTCAGAGAATAAAGAACGTCTGGCATATTTTTATTCAGCAGCTTTTTTATTGTTTTAATTATAAAGAAGTAACAAAGAATAATAATTTCATGATATTACCATACTTTCTCTTCATCGTTCGCTCGCGCACATTCTCCCTTACACGCTCTCCTTCTACGTGCTTTCTCTCTATCGCGCTCTGTATAATTTTGTCCCTTTCACTCTTCCACTCTCTCTCTCTGTCTCTATGTATTCATATCAATATTATTTTAATAGATATACTCATTCACGTATTAAATATCGTGGCAAATATATAGATAAAGGTTTCATCTAACGTTCACACGTCGTGGATTTTAGCGACCGTTCTCCTGGTGTGAAACGCGCCTCTCTTTCTTTTTCTTTTGTTCTTTCCGTTTCCGCTTGCATCCCCAATGACCCAACGGACTTCCTTCATGTAAATTGCATAAACCAAATTAATTATTCAATCCATTTCGAAATATTCTTTTCTCTCGTTTCAGTTGTTATATTTATTAAATCATGAATTTATACATAAACAAAGTAGTGAGCAAAATTATTGTAATCAAAATGTGCGTTATAATATTCAAGTAATAAAGTTTTTTTCTTAGACATTTGATGTCCATAAAAATACGAATGAAAGGAATACGAAGAGGAAAGCATATATTTTTGNTAATTATTCAATCCATTTCGAAATATTCTTTTCTCTCGTTTCAGTTGTTATATTTATTAAATCATGAATTTATACATAAACAAAGTAGTGAGCAAAATTATTGTAATCAAAATGTGCGTTATAATATTCAAGTAATAAAGTTTTTTTCTTAGACATTTGATGTCCATAAAAATACGAATGAAAGGAATACGAAGAGGAAAGCATATATTTTTGTACATAAAATCGTAAAGAATCATGTTAGATTTAGGCAATTTCTCATGGACATTTTTGGTAATGAGATACGAGGAAGAAATGGGAAGTTCCTCGGGTCGTTGGATTGCGAACGGTGGTCGCTTGAGCCGTTGTATAGAAATGTCCATCGAAGTCCTCTTTTTGTTCCTTCAGTTCATCGACTCGACGAAACACTTCGGACCGACTTTATGACTCGCGTCTAAACCACACGCCGATTCGCGGAGACGAGTCGCCGGGTCTCGAGGGAAACCGGAAGTCAGGTGCCCGCAAACGAAGTCTGCATTCCTTCAAGGTTCGATTGTTGTTTCCCCGTACACTGTACTAAACATACACGTCGTTTGGAAACATGAAAATGTCGTAGACGTTGTAAAAATCTCGTCGGTTCTCGCACCAGGATTCCTGTATTTCTCTATTTCGGAATTTATTCACGTGGATGCCGACGAAATTCGCAACGAGGTAGCGTGAGTTTCTTTTAAACTGCTCTCGGGAACTTTTCTATTTGGAGGACATCGGGTCATGACGCTGCGTTGAGGTCTGTATAAAATTTCTATAAAAATTCGGAAACTAGACTAGACATTCGGCAAATGTATACTGCGCTGTTGTATCAAAGTAATGTCAACGAATAAGGTGCTTCCAACTTACAAAGTCTCTCGCACGTTTTACGTTCTCCTCGAATCGATTCTATTCTTCTGAAAACCTGTTTTTGAAACCGATTCAACAAGAGATCAAACTTGGATTATTCCATTCGATTTTCTTCGATAACTTATATAAAATCGAGTCTTGCAATTCTCAAACGCTTCAGAGAAACCGACGACTTCCCCAGGATTCACATTGACCAAATATGCGTTTCGCTTTCGTTTTGATGGTCGGAGTGCTTTAAAAAAATGACAAAAACTAGTTATTTCCGACGTTCTAAGATCTAATAAGCTTGAGACTTTCCCCGCTCTTAGTCGACGAGTGACAAATTACACTCTGCCTTCTCTAAATCTTCTTAGTTTAAGAATAGAAAACTAATCTGTTGAGAAAACATAATTCCTTTATTTAAAAACCATTTAGTACGAAGATAAAGATCAGTTTGAAAGCGTATTACATTAAAAAACGACCATCGATGTCTCGGTACAATGTAGGAACAAACATTCGCTTGATTCACCAGAAGAAACGCACACTCAATCGATTACTACGTATGTGTATCAACTGGAAGCTCGTCGTGATCGCAATCGTTCCTCTTATCCGTCACCTCCACGATCTTCCGCTTAAACCGCAACGATTCACCTCCGCAGCTCGCCGGGCTGTTTCCGGTTTCCGACGACGATCGCGCGCGCGTTCGCTCGCTCGCTCAACTAATAAAAAACTCGACAACATTGAACTATATCGAGAATTATCGCCTAGACTACAAAATTCCAACAACTAATTGGGCGCCTCCTATCGAAGAAACTAATGTGTACTAATACCAGGCGCCCTCCCCTTGACCTCACCGACGCCTTCCTGGATCATCTCCCTTCGATCGTCGATCATCTCGATCGCGACTCTCCAAGTCTTCGATTACGTTCAATTCTTTATTACCGCGGCAGAGTCTCAATTATTCGATCGAGTCCACAAGTTAATCTTCGAATCTAGTTCCGAAGTTCACTACTAAAAATGCTATTTCCTTTGAAACAGAACACAATTCGTAACTGAAATTAATATTCATCGACTCTAAAGACTTGCACGATATATATATATATATATTTCAGTTTATAGTCGAACTGGAGACGTTTGCCGGGGAATTGGACTCTGGCCAAAAACGTTTTACGAGATAGGGAGGGAGAGTCGTCGCAATAAGTTTAATCGATGAATCGAGGTCCGAGCGATGGGGCGGGGATTCGATCCAGGGAGCGAGATTGATCGGCACCACCCTCGTCCGCCGTACTTTGCACGAGAAACTATCATAAGAAAGGACACCCTCGCGAGAAACGAAAAGTTTCCACCGTTCACCGCACGCACGCTCACGCAGCCAAGCAAACAGGAAACGTATACGTGTTTAATTTCTCTATTATCATCTCGTCCGGAGTCCACTCGCTCGCGTTCTCGTACGCGCGAAACGAAAATTCCTCGACGGATCTCCGCGGCCGCTTTACACAAGAGAAGCCGCGCAACGACGGAGAACGCGCAAAATAACGGCAGCAAGGAGAAAAAGAATAGCGCGCCTTCGATCATCGCGATCCGTTGACGCGTCGTCGTCGAGGACGGTGATCGCTGCAAAGTCGACAAGCTCGGACAAGTCGAGGAAACCTCGCGAACGTGCGAGGTTCGATTGAAGAAAAGAACCTGCGTTCAAATGTCTTTTTTTTTTTAGGATTCCGCGATTAATTCTCGGCGGTGCGTGTTCACATATATTATTTTTTTCTATAAAATTATAAAAGATCTGGAGACATCCACCGTTTCTCCTCCTCCTCCTCGATTCTCGGAGCGTTCACCGCCTCGCGACCATCTCCGGACTCGTTTTTTCGTGGCGCACACGGTGCTTCTTAATTGATAAACCTAACACAACAAGCTGCCGCTTCATCGGGGAGCTCTACTAAATATACGACTAAACTGGTTGTTGCGAGGTTTCCACTGTTTTATGCACAGTCGTTCTCTTTGGAGGCGATCACGCTACGTCTTTTATTCTTATTAAATTACTAAAAAAAAATAGAAGTGAACAAAAAGGAGAAATAAGAAAGAACACGTGGCCGCACGCGCGTCTCCCTTATGGACGCGTCGACGAAAGTAGAGTGGTACAAAAATAAGGTTATCGATGATACAGTACGACGATCTAAAATTCATAGCGATAGTAGCGATAGTATTAATAATCATTATAAGAGTAATAAGAGTAACGGTAATAGTAGTAGTAATAGTAGTAGTAGTAGCAGTAGTAATAAACAAAGCACTGACAAGCTGCAAAATACAATACAAAGGTATAAATAATAGGGAACGAAAAATTCATACTCGTCTTCGGGACTCGCGAATCGCGAATTGAACATGCATACGCAATTTATGAACTGTATGTCTGTATGTGTGTCTCTACGTATGTGTACACGTTCGTTTCTTCGCGAATTATGTATGCAGGCGCATTTAATTTTACGCACGCGTCTTTTACGCTTTCATTTTTTGTTTTTTTTTACTTTATTAGTTTCTCACTTTTCGTTAATTCGTAAACGAAGAGCATCTTTTCTGGCGCCGCTCTCGATCAACGAAAGGACGATTTCTCGATTTTGTTTTAATGACCGATTTCAAGCATCAGTATTATCAACGCGTCACGAGATTATTCTTCTTTCTCTCTCATCACCCTTTCACACTGAACACTTTCATTCGTGCCCTCGCATTCTCTTCCATTTCTCTCCGCTTTCGTTCCGTGCGTCAAATTCTCCTCACAATCACACTTTTTTTTTCTCACTGCTACTCTCACCGTTCTCACTCTCATTCGTCCTTCCTTTCTTTCTTTGGTTCTCTCTCCCGGTTCGTACGCACAAACACTGTTCCGCTTTTTGTCTCNGTGTCTAGTTTTGTATACTATACATTTTGTACATGTACATATGCACGTCTGGTTGGCCAAATAAAAGAATTGTGTCTAATTCACGACTCGTTTTACTCATTTCCTAACTTAAGGAGGTTCATCCGATTAAGGAATTAACAGAGAGATCTCAAAAAAAAAAGTTTGATAATTTATAACAGTATACCAGAATACCTAAAAAAATTTTTAAGTCATTTGGATACCTTAATGATGAGATATTAATATAAATATTTTTTATAATTTTACACGTAGTCATATGGAAAAGAGTGATTTCGCAGACTTCTATCGCTAATTTATTAGGTATTGACAGAC
>SMSR01015819.1:207160-240101 GCA_019453355.1 Ceratina japonica
TTTTTTTTTTAGGATTCCGCGATTAATTCTCGGCGGTGCGTGTTCACATATATTATTTTTTTCTATAAAATTATAAAAGATCTGGAGACATCCACCGTTTCTCCTCCTCCTCCTCGATTCTCGGAGCGTTCACCGCCTCGCGACCATCTCCGGACTCGTTTTTTCGTGGCGCACACGGTGCTTCTTAATTGATAAACCTAACACAACAAGCTGCCGCTTCATCGGGGAGCTCTACTAAATATACGACTAAACTGGTTGTTGCGAGGTTTCCACTGTTTTATGCACAGTCGTTCTCTTTGGAGGCGATCACGCTACGTCTTTTATTCTTATTAAATTACTAAAAAAAAATAGAAGTGAACAAAAAGGAGAAATAAGAAAGAACACGTGGCCGCACGCGCGTCTCCCTTATGGACGCGTCGACGAAAGTAGAGTGGTACAAAAATAAGGTTATCGATGATACAGTACGACGATCTAAAATTCATAGCGATAGTAGCGATAGTATTAATAATCATTATAAGAGTAATAAGAGTAACGGTAATAGTAGTAGTAATAGTAGTAGTAGTAGCAGTAGTAATAAACAAAGCACTGACAAGCTGCAAAATACAATACAAAGGTATAAATAATAGGGAACGAAAAATTCATACTCGTCTTCGGGACTCGCGAATCGCGAATTGAACATGCATACGCAATTTATGAACTGTATGTCTGTATGTGTGTCTCTACGTATGTGTACACGTTCGTTTCTTCGCGAATTATGTATGCAGGCGCATTTAATTTTACGCACGCGTCTTTTACGCTTTCATTTTTTGTTTTTTTTTACTTTATTAGTTTCTCACTTTTCGTTAATTCGTAAACGAAGAGCATCTTTTCTGGCGCCGCTCTCGATCAACGAAAGGACGATTTCTCGATTTTGTTTTAATGACCGATTTCAAGCATCAGTATTATCAACGCGTCACGAGATTATTCTTCTTTCTCTCTCATCACCCTTTCACACTGAACACTTTCATTCGTGCCCTCGCATTCTCTTCCATTTCTCTCCGCTTTCGTTCCGTGCGTCAAATTCTCCTCACAATCACACTTTTTTTTTCTCACTGCTACTCTCACCGTTCTCACTCTCATTCGTCCTTCCTTTCTTTCTTTGGTTCTCTCTCCCGGTTCGTACGCACAAACACTGTTCCGCTTTTTGTCTCGTATATGCTTCGATATTTCTTTTTATATATATGTATATATATATATATAAAAATACAAAAAATAATTTACAAAATGATATTATAAGTATATTACACGCGAGTTTCATTTTTGTCTCAGACGCATCTGTGTATTTTTTTGTTTTCTCTTTATCCCTTCGCTCTCGTCTCCGGTTTTTTCATCTTCCAAACCGGACGTTATAATTTATTTATCGATCGTTCGTGTGTCTATGCGTGTTTACACTCGCCCTACATTCGGTTTGATAATTTGCCTAATTCCCTTTCTGTCGGGTCGAGGGGACGGCCCGTAACGTATGAAACATCTCGAGAAAAATGTTTCCCTCAAGCTCTCTTTCACTCGCCCGCCGTACCTCCGCGGTTCAACCCTTTGCGCTCACAAGTCGACGTCCAAGTTTTCCCGAGCAACTCGAAGCGTGTCTAATAAAAGAACAAATTAGCGAAATTCCAAGTGCGCCACTTCGAACGTTCGCGAGAGTCACTAAAAATGAATTTGAGACTTGATCTTCCATTTGTCAATCAGTTTTATTTTACAAAAGATTCATCACATAGTTATTATCATCATTAGGAGAAATGTGAAATGAGCGCAAAGGATTAACTTTAAACACATAGACACGCTGGCAACACGACATCGTTCCCTCCACACTCTACGCCTCGTATAGTTTCTCATTCGTATTATTACTTTTTGTTAGATTTTTTCGCTTTTTTTTTGTTGATCTTTTGGTTTGTCTCCTCGATAAACAAAATATAATGTAGCAGTGTATGTATATGTATATATAATATATATATGTATATATAATCGATATTTTTTCTCATATAAGTATATGTATAATGTTCTATACATATATATTTATACCTTTATATATATGCACGTGTCCTCTATGATTTTCATTCTTTATTTGTTTTTCTTTTTATTGAATATTAAAGACGCATTCTCACGGGCCATAAAGAGATATAGAAAACAAATCCGTTACAACAGGATAATCACTGTAGTTATATCAAACCACTGTATTATTAACAAAAATATATATATATGTATATGTATATTGTATATATAATATAGCAGTATATATTATATTATTTGGAGGAGCGATGCACGCTGGTATAATCAAATATATATATATATCATACAAAAAAAAGACAAAAACAACAATAACAAACTATCAAAAAAGTGAAAATAAAAGGTAAAAGGACAAAAAGATAAGGGGAAAAATATATTGATTTTCTGAAACGGGGTCAGCTTAACAACTAAACGTGCCACGGACGTCGCCGATGCGTTCCACGATTCCATCGTCGTATCGATCGATCTGTCAATCGGCGATCGGCGGCGTCCGCGCGATCTACGAATCCGCCGTTCGCACGACGGCGGATCGACGGTAAGAAAAAGTGTTCTCACATAGTTTACAAATAACGCACACGTATTAAAGGTAAAACGGTTCTCGTACAAAAATAAAGGAACAAAATCTAAAGCCAACAGAAAATACATCTTCGATTACGGTAATAATATATAATCAATATTAATAATAGTAATAATAACGTGTAATAAAAAAAAAAGAAAAAGGAGGAGATAAAGTAGTANTATATAATCAATATTAATAATAGTAATAATAACGTGTAATAAAAAAAAAAAAAGAAAAAGGAGGAGATAAAGTAGTACGTAAAGTCGTAAAGGAAAAGAATTATCTAGGTAGCGGGTGAAAAAAGGTAGTTGTGTATATACAGATATACATATATAGGCGCACAGTGTCTCGCTTGCTTTGTCTTGCTCGCACGCATAATTTTTTTTAACACGCTCACCCCCAAATTTTTCTCACGCACGCAGTCTCACGTTACCAGGCGCGCAGCGCATACACACGCACAACATCCGCTAGACTGTCTCTCCCGTTCGCACGATTTTCCCATTCGATCCGAGTTAACAACGAGTGTGTGGTACATAAATGGTAAAATGTGGTACACGCGACACAGGCACGCGTACCCGCGAATACATATCGTCAGCGATCAGCGAACAGAAGGGAACGAAGTAGAACGCGTTGCGCGACAAGGGGAGGGGGTTGTGAGGGTAAGAACGTTCGACCCCGTACGGTTCACATTTAAGACAGGAATCGAAAGCTTTATACGCGCGGTCTCAGCCTCCGGAAATTTCGTTTCTCCACGATCGTGATTTGACGAATCACGCGAGTTTTCCCTATCGCACGCACACACGCATTATCTATCCGTTCGCGAATACGCATCTCCCTAATTTACTTTCTCTCCGTCTAGCTCGCGTTCCACATCCATCTGTTCTCCTCTTCCTTAATTCTACTACGTACGAAACGATGAAAACTGGGGCCTGGGGTGGAGCTTCGGAGAAGGGGTATTTTTTTCGTAACTGTTTATACATTTAGGATGCACTTACACGAGTAACATAGTTGCTTGTTTTTTTGGTTTTTCTTTACCGTTTCGACACCGAGAGTGTGACTTGGGTGGGGTACAAAAAAGGTTTCTTTCTCTTCCCTCTCGCTCTTGTCTTCGTCCTATCCCGGAGGACGTCGCCTCCGGTCCCGCAAGTGTCGAGGGCCGATCCCGTCCATTTCCGGTCGCCCGACGACGTCGAAACGCCATTTTCTCGCTTCGGTTTACACACCTCTCGTTCGCCGACGGATTATCGACCTTCGCGCGGTCCCTTGTCGTTTTCGCCCCGTCGTGAACCGGAAGTCGAGAGGCCGGCCCCCGTATCGTCCACGCTGTAAACGAGATACAGCCCTAACGCGGTACGATGTGTATATATAATATATATAATATATAATTATATGTATATAGTTTACATTCAGCAAGTAGTTAAAGTATTGAAAAATATATATGTAATTAATTACAAATCTAATGATCATTCTCTTGTTAATTCATTATTTGGTAGAATAATCGATAGGTTTTTTTTTTGGATCTTTCTTTGTGTTTCTCCTTGTGTGTAAGTGTGTGTCGTGTGCCTGTATGTATGTGTGTCTGTATTACTTCGAGTGTGTCCGATACACAAAACGCATATTAATATTGTTCTCTTCCCTTTCAGCTTCGCTTTTGCTTTTCTCTCTCGCTGTTTTAGCATGAAACGGCTTTCTCTTTTCAACTGTGCCTGGAGATCGTACCACTTTTGTCCACTTCCGCCCTGACACACGCCATTGACTGTTCAGATAGTACTCCCCGCGTGTGTATTTCGCTCTTTCTTTCTTTCTTTTTTTTTGTTGTTTTTGGTTCGCTCAGCTTTGGACAAAGAGGAAAAGTGAGAACGAACCGATAACACAACGTTTCCAGTTACATCGAATGGTTTTTCTCTGTTATATTTTCCTATCCCCTTTTTTCCTCTCTTCTTTTCCTTTTAATCGAGTGCGTGTCAGAGCCACGCACGAATTTTCGCTACCGTCGCCCATTGAATTCCAGTCACTTCTCCCCTTTCTATAAATGTATGAATATATATTATATCTAATATTGCAGTGTTCGGTTATCGCTATGACATTAGTTACGTTACCACAATTACTTGTTTCTCCATTTACGGTTAAAAAGACAATATCGATCGCTATAGTTTATAGACACATGATACTTTAAAGAGACAGATTTACCGTTTGTTATGTCGTCACGTTATTTCGTGTGTTATTATTTATTAGTTTACTTTTTTTGTTCTTTTTTTTCCCCTATTTAGTTCTTGTGTGTCGTGTACCCGAGTTAACTTCGAACTGGTTAGCAGTGTGTGTCTTCGTGTATGTACGTGTACAAGTGTCCCTATGTATGGTGTGTATTAATCTTAACCTTTCGTCATCTTATTATTTTTTTTTTTTTGTTAACGAATACATCCATTACAGATTATGGAAAACTATGCGTAATTTTTTTTTGTTTGTTTCCTTGCTTACAAAGTGTTTCATTACAATCGTATTTTAATCGTATAATACTATATGTTTATCTTTTGTGTATCTCAATGTATGCTCTAGATTCCATTCATTTTTTTTCACTGGCCCTTCTCCTCCCTCTACGTCCTTCTCTTCCTCTCGCCGTCTCGCGCTCCTACCGTCGTTTTGGTTCTATTCAGAATCCCTCTTCCCTCCGTCCTCTCTCTCTCTCTTTCCCTCTCATTTCGTTTTTGGTTTCACTTCAAGAGTATACATCGTGTTTGTGTGTTTGATTCTTCGCTGAGCTGAGCCTCTCGTCTCCAACCGAGATCCGCATTTGATTCGCAACTTATTGCAACGTTTGCTCCATTTGTCTCTCGTCCTTCCCCTGATCCGTTATCCGTTCCACGATTCTCTCCTTTCTCGCGATCGCGGCGCGTCGAGACGCCGGAGGAATTAAATAATCAAAGCGCGACAAAAATTTGTCCCCGTGATATCTCCGCCTGGTCGCATCAAGAATTCCTCGTTGAATTTCATCGCCGTTCCGTTCGATTACAAAGATTAGAAAAATAATCGGCGCGAAAAACGCCGATCCTCCGTGTCCCGACGCGGTCCATCGATCATGCCCCGAAACTTGTTCATCCCTACGGAAAACCGACGACGACAGGTTCCCTAGGTCCCACTGTCATCCAGGAAGATGACAATTTCCGGGTCTTCCGCCGCGAACCAAACCTCAAAAGTCGCGATTCATCCCTCTCCGTCGACTCACTCTCTCTCTCTTTCTTTCAAACACCTCTCGCTCTTCCTCTCGCGCTCTCGTTCTCTCTCTCTCTCTTTCTCTCTCTCCCTCTTTCTCACTTTAACAATAGCAGGTACTAGCATAGCTACCACAGTCGTACGTATCGTTAATAGTTACAATTAAGTTTAGATATTACTAAAAGGGTTTCTGTTCTCTCTCGCCTTGTCCCCTCTCGCCTCTCACTGCGACCCCCTGCGCCTCCTTCACCCCTTCCCTCTCTGCGCTTCTACCCTTATTTAGTTCCGCAGTTAAACACTTGTTTTAGCACCCCCCCGCGTGGCCGGAAATCTGCCGACTCGCTCGCCGTTTGCTCGATCGATCAAGCTTTCTCCCTTTCATCGTAATTCGAACTAACTTCATCACAATCGATCACACCATCAATTTTCTAAACAAAGTACAATACGTACTATTCAAGTCCTACAATGTTTTTAAATAGAATTAACTAATCCCGAAGAGTTGACTTCGCCCTCGTCGCGAAATAAATTTTTATTCATCTAAGCGTCCGCGTCGTCTCGACGACGACGACGCACCGTTTACAACGAATTTTTCTCCTCTTCGAAAAGTAAGTCCCGTCGAAATTTCGCGACACTCTGCGAGACGAAGAACGAATCGTTTATGCAAGATTCGGTGAAGCTGGTCGATCAACGAGCTAGCGTTCCAGCCCGAGACGCTTGCCGCTCGCTCGGCGTCGATCGTTATACAAAATTGGCTATATAAAAATCCGTACGAAAGAACGACGAAAAAGTCACGCCTAAAAATTATGCTACTTATACACTTACTTACATGATATCAAAGAGTCACGCTAACGTTTCGAAACTAGTTGAGAAAGTAGACGCGGCTGAACGCGGCCGGATCGACCGATCAAAAACACACGATCCCCATTTTCCTCTCGGTCACTCCCGCTAGCCGAACTCTGACGGCTAGCTAGCGAGCTCGTCGACACTCTCTGACCGCGCGTACACCGTACGTTTGTCCCACGACGACAAGATTAAACACTTTGTTTTAATACTTTTAGCACCTAGTGCCCGGCCCGCAGCTCGCGGCACCTATACGCCACCGTTACTGTCCCGTTACGTTTGTCCTTTCTTATTCGCGTTTCTCGACGGACGAAGCCGACCGTGACTCGAACATCGTTCTGGTCAAACGTCGAGGAATTCACCATGCCAAACCGAGGGCCCGACCTTTTAAACCGTTTGCGCGGACGACGTCGTGCAGGATTTTTTTTGTCTGCTTAACAATTTCTACACATCATTGATCGTCATTTATTAAAAATCTAACTAAACGTTCGTCGTCAATCAATGATCATCTGTTTCATCGTGCTGTATAAAATTAAAAATCACAATTCGCGTCAAGTTAAAAATCACAATTCAACTGTGACATAGAAAAGAGCAAGTTTCTCGCGAAATTGAATCCTACGTTCGTCGGCCGCCGCAAAGAGCTTCGTAAGCGGATCAACGCTCGGGAGCGTGTACGAGGGTCGAGCATCACGGTTCGTAGCGCGGCCGTCGAGGACAGTAACAGCGGCCTTTAATAACGTGATCACCTAATTAATCTCGCGAACGCGAATCGGCCAGCCTACCTGCCTCACGATCCCTTCCGACGCGACCTTGTTTCCGTTCCGACGCACCCTTCGTCCCCGGAACACCGTCCAGACATCGTGGCACCGCGAATCGATAATTATAATTAATAATAATATAAAATCGTTCCAAAATGCAATTGAAGTCCGTTTGGAAATGTGTGAGAAGCCGACGAGTACACGATGTCGGCCGAAATGAATTTAACAAACATCCGTATTGACGTTAGAAAATTGGATTCTTGTGTCTATATTGATTTTGTCGAAAGTTCAAGTTTCGAATAATAGTTAGCACCGCGTTAAGGCGAGCTTGCGGCTCGATAACGCGGAATTAGGAAAGTTTCGCTAACTGTCGCCGGATGAGCCGCGAACTTGGACTCCGGGAGAATGTCCCACCGCGAATCCGGCGACGTTTCCAGTGGACGTCACGTGGCCGGGGGTAGGTATCGCGTCGAAAGGAAACGTCCGAAGATGTTAACGCGCGAAACCGGAAGCGCGTGGCTTCGGCAATGCGGCCGCGTCACCGTACGCTCGATGCGAACACGCCATCCCCCGAATCGTTTTCCTCCATCTCATCTATATACTCCCTTCTCCTCTCCTTTTGCTTCGCGTTTTTTTCACGGTTTATTTTTTTCTCTTCTACGTTCTACTGCATTTATTATAAAAATAAAATGTAAAATCGTACCGAGGACGAGTTCTCCGAACGGCGTGCGGAACCGTGTACCACCGTCTGCGACTCGTGCGAGAAGGAATCTCTGGTTTCCACTGATACAGATGTTTTCCTCTGTCAGGATTTTTCCACATCTCCTCCAGTGTCTTCTGTCTGTTCTTACGTTCCGTTACAAGAAACGGGAATTAAGTCTAGATGGAGTCGCTTCGGCGCGTCAACGAAGATACACAGATTGACATATACCGATTGTCGTGAGAAGCTATTAATTCATTCTCAGGACGATCATGATATACATATAAGATGATCCCAGAACACATAATACCCGTGCCGTCCAAATGTTTCTCGAAACACGCATGATTCAAACATCGGCGACGCAACAGCGATTCCATCTGTAAAAAACCCCAGGTGGTTCGTTCGGCGACGGTCCGACAGACCGGTAGCAGATCGGTGCCTCACACCGTCGCGCGACAACTCGCGAAGTGAGTGCATATCTTGAATATAATACATAGGCTCTACAGATATATTCATTATCAATTCTCCGACTATACCAGTGAAAAAATAAATTATGTATTACGCATTGGTAATATCTGTTGTGTACGTGTTGGTGAAGTCGTGCGCGATATTAAGTGTCCGCACACTCCGCCCTCCTGTCTGTGTCGTACCCTCCTTCCCTCTTCCCTTGGACGCGTGTGTCAATGTCTCTTTTTTTTCCTATGCGCGTGTGTCCGTGTGTCTGGATGTATGCACGTGTGTGTAATATATACCCACCCGCAGGAGAGTGACAAATGTATATGCGCTCAACGTGTGTGTACGTGGTGTCGCCAGGTAAAACTGATGGGAGTGAGTGTGTCCGGTTGAGTCCGACCTGTGTGGAATTTTATATTACGTACATATATAGTATGTATATATATATACATATATGTACGTATTGTACACGTGTGTCTGTGTATGTCTCTTGGCTCGTTCTCTGTCCCAGATGCGAACGCACGGCGCACCGTTCGACGTATTTCTATTTATCTCTTTCATACCCGGAACCGAATTCGAACCGAATCCGCGATTTGGTCTCTCTGTACATACAAAGAATGCAACGACGTTCTCTGTATCGATATAGCCGATCCGACGACGGCCGAAACACGGGAGAACAGCATTTTCGTCGAACGTACGCCAGCGCGATCGGTTGTCCGTGTTGGTTTCCGATGATGATAGAACGTTAGGTACACGCGACTCTATGTACGTTACGTCGCGTCGATAGAACGCAGAGTTCGCGTCGAGTCCTCTTCTCCTCTTCTCCGAACGTCTTGCACGCACGCTTCAGCACACATCCGCACCGAAATCCGTCTATTCCCGTACATATGCGCCGTTCTATACAATCTCGCTCTCTCATTTCCATCCCCCTCGCACTGTTCCACCCGTTGAGCCAGCGTGCGTCGACCTGCCGGTGTCTGTTCCTCTCGGTGCTGATTAGATCCTTCCTGCCGAAGGCGTCTCCGTTCTCATTCCCTCGCCCCGTTCTCAGTGTGGTACACGCGAGGACCGGTGTGTCGATGGACGAACTGTGCCATCGTTCGAGAAGGTGTCGCGCGCGAAGACCCTGCCTCCGCGATCTGATCGAACGAGAAAACAGGATTCGATGAGTTTCGATCGGTCCCCGTCGGCCGCAAGGACTGCGTGTAACCGGTCCAGGAGGTTGATTGTATGTCTGTCGTAGCGGACTTCTGTTCAGTAGCATGGTTTCGCCGGAGAGAGACAGAGTGGGAGCTAGTTGGGTGAGCGGGGAGCCCCGCGCCGAGTCGGGGATGACGACGGTGCAAGCGGAATCCGGATGTAAAACGCGTCGATGGGGACGACGGAACTTAAAACGATCTGGACGACTCTGGCCTCGTTTTACACGGCGTAGAGATTTGGAACGTCGTCATGATGAAACGACCTGGTCTTTTCTAAGCGGATCCTCGCGGCCGGCCCCGTCGTTTCCGGCGAAGCAGCAGAGGATCAGGCGCGACTCGAGCCGCGCCAATCGCTCGGTCTCTGCTCGCGCGGGGTATTAGTTAGCCACGAGAAGGTGCTGGTATTGGCTGGCTGGGTACGGCGCTACCGAGCCGAGGCCGAAGTTGTTCAGGCCCTCGACGAGCGCGGTCTTGTCTTGCTGCTGACCGGTGCCGTTCACGTTGCTGTTCGTCGCCGCGGTTCCGACGGGGCGGAGGATGCCGGCGGTTTGCGAGTTCCCTGCGGTGCTGCCCGCCGCGTTACCGGTTCCGCTTACGCTGCTGCCGTAGAACTGGTGCCCGGCGATCGTCGTCGGGTCGAGGTACGACGACGGGAAGTTCGCGCCCGTGTAGAGATCGGCGGACAGGTAACCGCCGTGGCTGGACGAATCGAAGATGTTGCGGTGAGGGAACTGAGGATGATACGCGGCCGGTCCGTGCTGGAAGAAGTAAGCCGAGGGATCCGTGTGCTGCTGCCCGGCTACTATGCTCCCGGGTGACAGGCTACGACTGCGAGGTGAACTCTGCGACACGGGCAAACCACCTGCCGCTGCTTGCTGCTGCTGCTGCTGTTGCTGTTGTTGTTGTTGCTGCTGCTGCTGCTGCTGCTGTTGGTGCTGCTGGTGGTGGTGGTGGTGATGGTGGATCTGTTGCTGCATCGCGCGCTGCTTGATGTAGTTCGAGAACTCGGTGGGCGACATTCTGAAACCAACACGATTACGTGCGTTTCGCAGTGTTGTATTTATACGTGCTGTTTTTTACAGGAGCGTTTTGGTAATATCTCTCTAAAATTATTTCATATTCTTTTCGTACTGACTTTTAATCGAAAGACCTTAGGAGAACCCATGTACTTTTGGAATCGATTTTCTAATTTCGGAAATATCGCCAGCACGCTGCTGTGCTAAAGGTCAGAGTTCGGTATGTCGGTTTCGGTAGTTGTGGTTGGGTTACCGTCGAGATGCTGGTCTAAGATTTAATTGGTGAGCGTGGGAAAATCGGAACTATGGGGGATTACGCAGCTAGCGCGCTTTGTGCTTTCACCCTTTCGGTGTAAAGTTTATAGTCGGGGTATGCGGGTGGCTGACAATTGTAACGGTGTAGTCAGTGTAACACTTGTCGCGAAGTTTATCGGATGACAATTATTGCAGATGTGGGTGCCTCGCGGGTTACGGCAATTACAGATAACTATACGCTCTCAAGGTCGCTTATCGCGTTCATAGAAGTCACTTACAGACTCAACCAATTTCATTCTATTATAATTTGATTACAAGCACAATCGAGACATCAACATCTGCTAAAAAATTTCGCTTCTCGAATGTAATAGCGTATGAAGAAATATGAGAATGATCTACCTGTTTGCTCGTTTGCTGCTGGTCTTCAGTTTGGTGCTACCAAACTTGGTCTGGGCGAAGGTGGCGGTGGTGAACGTGAGCGGTGCCGTCGTCCGAGGGATGAAAGCCGGTACGGGGGTGGGCGACCCTTTAAACGAGCTGGCGATAGGTGTCGGCGACGGAGCCGAGGGCGAACCAGAACCGTGCCCGTTCTGCTGGTTGTTCGACGAACCGTTGCTCGCGTTGCTCCCCAACGAGCTCGAGAACGGCGACGTGGACTTGGGGCTGAGGCTCAGTCCGCCGAGAGACGTACCGACAGCCTCGATGGGCCTGAAGCATTGAGCCTCCGGATTGAAGGTCTTGGTGACCTCGCGATCGGCCGAGCTCTCGTCGTGGGGGTCTCCCTTCTCGGAGTAGAGGATCTTGACCGCGTTCACCTCGCCGATGCGGTAGCTCACCTCACCTGGATCGACCCAGACGGCCAACTCCGCCGGCAGATTCTCGAGGATGTCCTGAATGGGCACGCCGCTCTCCTTCGCGGCCCGCTCCAGCACCGGGTCCACCGGGTCGCCGGTCTTCAGGCATCTGAACCCGGACCCCTTGAACGGTTTCTCCGGGTACCAGTGACCCTTGAACTTGTCCTTGAGCGCTTTCTCGAGCTCCTCGCCGAAGATGTTCACCCGCCTACGCGGCAGCTTGTTGTATAGATACGATATCACGAAGTTGAGCGCCACCTGCACCTCGATGTGCATCTTGGCCTTCGCTGGATGAATTTTCGGGCTGTTGCTGATCCTCGCAGCAGCGGAATAGTACTCAGCACGTCCGCACGATCGGCCGTCTTGCCGCCAACGCCTTCAGGCGGCTAGCTCGTCGGATGCGCCACTAGACGACACGGGAGTCGACTGTGGCGTGTAGCTTCCGGATTCGATGGATGTTTCACTGTTGCCTCGCGTTGATCACACTGTAACACGAGAAAAGGAGATCTGACGTTATATAGCGATCCAGCTCTGTTTTCGTAGTGGGAATATGTTTGCGAGGAATTGATTAGGGGGCCGTCCCTTTATCGGTGAATAGGTCTGTATNTTTCGGGCTGTTGCTGATCCTCGCAGCAGCGGAATAGTACTCAGCACGTCCGCACGATCGGCCGTCTTGCCGCCAACGCCTTCAGGCGGCTAGCTCGTCGGATGCGCCACTAGACGACACGGGAGTCGACTGTGGCGTGTAGCTTCCGGATTCGATGGATGTTTCACAGTTGCCTCGCGTTGATCACACTGTAACACGAGAAAAGGAGATCTGACGTTATATAGCGACCCAGCTCTGTTTTCGTAGTGGGAATATGTTTGCGAGGAATTGATTAGGGGGCCGTCCCTTTATCGGTGGATAGGTCTGTACTCGCGCGTTATATAACAAATGGTTATCTTCGTTTCTATTTGAGAAAATTCAACAAAGGAGTAGCCTATAACGAGCGAGGAGAGAGGCTCGTATAAAAATTCGCGAGTCACGCACAAAGGAAGATCCGGCTGGCTCTCGGTCTCTCTATTGGCTGTTCGAGTGGTTTTCAGCGGGGGTGCGAAATCACATTAAAAGAGTGTCGGGGCGAGTATCTTCGAAATGCTTTTACCCGGACCGGGAGGGGGAGAGGTGGCCGTGTTATCGGCTCCTTTTCACGATCGCGCATTGAAACGGAACGCCGCTTCCGGTTTCTCAACCCGCGCAACCCCACTTCAACAGAGTTCGAACGAGAGCCAATCGTTCCCGACGTATTCGCATAATGCCCTCCCGGGCTTCCTGCGCTCCTCGACAAAGCCCCTCTTATCGGAATCCTTGCCCTCCCCCCGTCGCGCGTCCCGACCTACCGCCCCGTTCCTCCTTTCTTTATCTACCCTGTAATTTGGAACTCAATTACGTGCCGCGTGAATTTTAACGATCGATCGTCTCCGGAGCCTCGGAACTTCTTGTTCCGCGGTCGCAAAGAATTTTATGGCCGATCGGTGAGACGGCTAAATGTTTAATGCGCCTCGAAATAAATTTTATTCGTTCCGCAGTAACAAGATGATTGCAAACAGTAACTTGAAGTTATCGCTCGAATCATTTCGTAATAATTTTTTTAGATATAAGAAACGACCTTTTCCCAGGAACGATTTATCTCAAGCGTCCAACTGGAGCTTCTTCTCCCGGTACACATATCTTCCTTAAACCGAAAAAAAACTGCTTAAAGGAAACAGAGGCACTCAGACTCGGTAACTTCCTTAAGACCTCCACTTCCGCACGAATTCCCGGCTAAAAGTCTTTCGAGTGGCTCTCGCCAAAACACGAATCCCGTGTCTCCCGGTCGACGGATTTCTGAAACACGTCTACTTCCAAATCCGCTTGAGCGCGTATCGAGAATGGCGAATATTCAGCTGGTCACGCGATTACCATGAAGCGAAATCGCCAATAAAAGGAATTGCCTTCACTGCCACGCCGCGTCGTGGCCATCTTCCTCGGTCAAGGCATCCTCTCGTCACAATCGAGGAGCTTCGCTCTCGCAAACCCGAGCGACATCGAGAGCGAAAGTCTTTTGCTGGGCCACCCTCTCCGTCCACCCCTCCTCTCCCTTCCCTCTTTATGTCCTCTACTTCTTTTTTCTCCTTTATATCCATTCCGTACTCTTTGTTCCTCGCATTGTCCCTTGCTCTCTGACTTTACGCGCTTTCCTTACTTTCTCTTTTCCTGTCTGTGTCCCGAACATCGTCCGCAGACGCTTCCCTTCTACAGGATCATTGGACGGCCATCGAGGCTCACGGCTATGTCCTCGGAGTCCGTGTCTCACGAAACTCGATTCCGACCCGGCCTCTCTTTCGTTCGCGCGATCTCCCGAGGAATGGGACGCGTCCCTAAGACCAGGAGCCATTTTGTGTAAAGTTCTAGGAGGGAACGTTAGTGGATTCTCGTTCTTTCTGTTTCTTCCAGCTTGTAACAACGCGCCGAGGTACACAGAGAACAAAGGCAAGTCTGCGTCACACAGAAGTCGATCTTTGTTTAAATTTTCTCATCCTCCCTTGTATCATCCAATTCGTGAACACTTTCATTCGGATTAAAGTGAATGAAGAGATAAATTTAGTAAAAAAATAAGCGTCCCTAAGACCAGGAGCCATTTTATGTAAAGTTATAGGAGGGAACGTTAGTGGATTTTCGTTCTTTCTGTTTCTTCCAGCTTGTAACAACGCGCCGAGGTACACAGAGAACAAAGGCAAGTCTGCGTCGCACAGAAGTCGATCGTTGTTTAAATTTTCTCATCCTCCCTTGTATCAACCAATTCGTGAACACTTTCATTCGGATTAAAGTGAATGAAGAGATAAATTTAGTAAAAAAATAAGTCGGTTTTAACGCGTTTTATTCTCGCCGTGCAGCGGGCCGGTCTCTCGCCTCTCCTCGGCGGAACATAGCGGCAGGTATTTTTCAATTACGCGAGTACAGGCCGCCTTTCGTGGTTACTCGCACCCCGGTCGCGCGGCGCGGTCTGAACGCGAAAAAATATGTCGCCGCCGCGGTCGGTTTATTGGCGAATAAATAGCCGGTGATGTTTGAATTTTCTACGGGGAATCGTGGACAATTTTGCGGCGGATGAAACGGGAGCGTCCTCCAGGGAAGGCGAACTTCTTCATTTGCCGCCGGCAACCGTCGTCCCCTCGCACTGCTTCAATAAATTATGCATTTACTTTTACTACGAGCTACGACCAATTCGTTTGCGCGGCTGACTTATAAACGAGTAGTTCAGCCATTTCATTAAACGGTTCAATTGCGCGAGGTATATAGAGATACGTACGGTACGACGGTATTCAGGTTAACGGTATGCAATTTTGTTTCCCATCTAGCGATCCGACGCCACGCGTATAAATTCTTAACCCCTTTATTTCTGCTCGATCCATCTTTCATCGCCAACAAGCTCTTCCAGGCCAGCGCCCAACAAAATTACCAGAACCACCCCCGCCGACGAGCGAGAGAGGCCCCCCCCCCGTACTCCAGTTTGCCACGACTTGCGAAACGCTCGTTTCTCGAGTAGCCGTCGATACTCGCCAAGAAACGGAGGCTGGAACGGGCGGCCGTGCCGCCCCCGCGCGTCCCCCGGCCTCGTCCCGGCAGTGCGCTAAACCCGCAAGGGAAAATGTTTTCGTTCGAGCCAGCTTCTGCGAGCCAGCCGCGACTGGATATGTAGGTTAACCCCCGCTGCACCCTTTCCGCCGCCCCGTAGTACTACTACACGACGACGGTGTTGCCGGTGGTATTGATCCCGGCCAGGGTTGCCGGAAGGTACTCGAGTTAAAAATACACGGCCTTGCGAGTAGCGCGACTGCCACGAGTTTTTCGTGGTTCCCTTTTTCCACGGCTAGGATACATTACCCCGGAACTACAAAAAAACTGCTGCTAAATGCAGCTCACGCAGAACTCCCGGATTAACTTTATCCGGAACCGTTTTATACCGGCGCGAGGGTGCGATTAATTCNTGGTTCCCTTTTTCCACGGCTAGGATACATTACCCCGGAACTACAAAAAACTGCTGCTGAATGCAGCTCACGCAGAACTCCCGGATTAACTTTATCCGGAACCGTTTTATACCGGCGCGAGGGTGCGATTAATTTCGCGGTGTTGTACTCGCCCCGATCCGATAATATGCAATAGTATAAATAATTGATTGGAACGGCCGAAGATTAGTGGAATAATAAACCTGGACACGGCGGTAGCTTATGAAAACCCACCGCAGCAGCTATTAATTATAATTAATAAATGATAAATGGTTTAAGATATTAGCTCTCCCGTCGTTTTCATTCGCGTTCTATGAAAATCTTGTTATGAGATTGTTCACTGTATTGGGCTGAGACGATTAAGGAGATCCGATAATTATCACGGAGCNGCTATTAATTATAATTAATAAATGATAAATGGTTTAAGATATTAGCTCTCTCGTCGTTTTCATTCGCGTCCTATGAAAATCTTGTTATGAGATTGTTCACTGTATTGGGCCGAGACGATTAAGGAGATCCGATAATTATCACCGAGGCAACATCGCGGGGATCCAAGTTTCGTCCGACCAGAGCGCTTTACGATGCGGTCTGAATAACTATTAAACAACTGCAGCAACCGAGTAACTACTAATTAAGCCAAGACGCTCGTTCTACTCACCTCTGAGAGTAATTAAGTACGATTTCAGGCAATGTAACGCGATGTACATAGGAAACTGCGAATTTGATTGGTTTAGTATCGTTGTGTACGATTTTAGCGTTTGATAAATAGGAGTAAAATATCGAGCGAAGAAAATGGGTATCGACTCCTTCTTTAACCCTTTAGGTACGGATTTATTTGAGAAAATATTTGCATGTGGAACGGGGATATAATTTTTGGTTGCTTGGAGAGTAGTATGTAAAAGCAGTACATTTTACGTAAGAATTTATTTATTTCTAAAATATTTGTGACATATGTAGTATTAAGATGTCTTCAAGTAATTAGAATTGCAAAACAAAAATAAATTAATATGCTTATAACAAACACAAGTGAATGACGTGTCTCAGACGTCAAATGTACCCAAGGGGTTAATGTTAAATAATTTTCTTTACAGAGAAAAATTGATTCCTATATAGAGGAAAATTGATGAAATTGTATAACGAGATACAAAGAGAATGGAAAATAGGATGATGAACGGTTGGAAAGGGTTGATAGCACCTGGAAGTGGGTTTAGATGGTAATAAATGGTTTCCGAGAAGAGTCGATGCGAGGGTAGTTGTAGGGAGGAGGGCGAGATGGGAATGGAACTGGGCTAGAACCAAAGTAGGTATCGAACTAGGCTCGATGCAGACACGCAGCCTGAGAGCAAGTTGAAAATAGGATCGAAGTAGGCTTCAAGTTGGTTGAAAGCGGGCCCAAAGAGAAGTGGGTCGCGGGCGATGCGAGTCGAAAGAGGGAAGCCCGTAATGGGCCAAAAGTAGATTCGAAGTAGGCCCGATGCTAATGACAGTAGGAAAAAGCGTGCCTAAAAATTGAGGCCGAGCTTTCAGCCGGTTTCCCGCGCCGCGAGGGTGCTTGTTAAACTTTAGGGGGAGAAATTTCGTCAAGCGTTTCACGAGATTAGTTGGTACTTCAACTAATTTGCCATTTAAACTTACACAATTTCCGAATATTCTAATACCTTCAATTTCGCAGTTCGTACAGCATTTCCATGTCGATAAACTAGTCCACATCTCTGTTCCCTCTTGAATATAGCAAACGAAAATCCTTCAGTTCATTTTAACGACCTATTTATGAAACTGTCATTCTTCGTAATAAGCTTCGGAGTTCGATAAACCGCTGTCACAATTCCCTCTCCAAACTTGACACTTAACGTCACGAAAACAATCACAACAGAAAAGGGTTCCGAAAGAGAGCATCGGGCAATAGTCACCCCAACTGTTATCGCAGCCCTAACGCTTGTCTGTCAATGAGCCGAGACTCGGCTGCAGCGAGACGAGGGGTGACGTGATTCAAAGGACAGCTTTTTTCCTTGTGAAACCTTAGGGTGGGAGTGAGAACTCCGGAGTCGGTTGCAGGTGTGCGTAAATACCCTACGAGCACACCCTTCCTCGACTGTTGAATGGGGGCCACGTGGCTGAAAGGGCACTGAATGTGGGCCAGAGAAGTGTTCTTCAGCGAACCGAGTCAATGGAGCACAGGCTCGCTCGGACTACCGTTCCCTTACTTATGACTGTTTCCGACATTTATTCCCCTCGCACTCCAATTGAACCAAAGACACGACGAAGTATAAGAACGATTTGACCCATAGAAGTTCTTTCTGCGAATCAATTCAACTCGTATATATTTATTACTTTTCCCGTCATACTTTTGAAGTCGACGACTTTTCTCTTCAGAGTTAAAAGATGATTGAAGTCTAAAGACAATTTGGTAAAAAGATTACTGAACGTGAAGGACGATTCTGAGTCTGTTTTTTTTTTTACTAAAATCTTCTCGAAGGGAAAATAAAATGTAAGACTGATTGGGCTAAAAGTTTACTGGGCCGAGATCCAGGATTTTTTAGCGAGCCTAATCAGTGGTACATTCACCGGCTCGGATTATCATCATTTTCTTTTTATAGTGTTCAATAGACGATTTTCCTTGCAGGGAAGGGACGAATCGGGGGAAAGACGGAGCCTGAGGATAATTATGCTATTCGATGATTCGAGTGGTTCCCTTCGATTGAGAGCGTCAATGGCGTCGTTCCGATGAACGACGCGTAATTGCACATCCGTGCATGGGGGGATCGCAGCGAAGTGCTTCACGTGGAACTTCGAACGCGATACGATCGATTTTCGAGAAGTAAGACCTTGTTTCGCACGAGACGTCATATTACGAAATTCTTGGAATATCTATGCTTATTATGCAAAAAGAAGCTTGCAAACTCGAGAACAATGTTTCAAATCAAAATTGTTAATTAATATTTTACGAAAATCTTAATTAATTATCATAGTTTTAAAAAAGCTTAATTAGATCGATTTTAAACAATATGTATTTTAATTATATTTAAGATGAAGTGTGAGCTATAATTTGGTCCCAATTTTTATTGGTCTGGAACGTAAAAAATTGGAGGAATATGCGCGGACTGTAAAGGAAAAGTATTCGTCGTATGAAGATAGAAGTGAGAAGCGATGGGAAGTGGATTTAATTACGACTCGACCTAAATAGGGTTAAGACACGGGTGCTCGACCCGACCTAGTCGTTCCTGCCGCTTCACTGGAAGTGGAAAGGTGTTTAAATTGCTTCCTCGTCAAACGCGAAACTAACAGTTCTCGTGGAAATCCTTAGGTACTTAGAAAAGATAACCAGTAAAGTGAATAGGCTTAATAAAAGAATTTTATATAACACAAGCGACTACGGGAAAAAATTCTACAAACACAGTTACACCCATTAAAAGCAAATAATCGTTGAATCNGTAAAGTGAATAGGCTTAATAAAAGAATTTTATATAACACAAGCGACTACAGGAAAAAATTCTACAAACACAGTTACACCCATTAAAAGCAAATAATCGTTGAATCTTATTTATTTATTTAATTCACGGGTAATTAACTCTTTTACATATTGAAGAAAGTGGTACAGACCAGTAAAAAAAGAAAAAAAAAAGAAAGAGTCCATCAAGAGTTATAATAAATAAATTGGCCAAATTTCTAATTTTCTGCGTCTGACTATGTCCGACTTATTCTACTTCTTCTCAGGCCTTCTAACGTCCTGAAACAATTTCGTCGCGGCCACAACGCGACGAACAACGGGGACGCGAGTTCGAATTAGTTCTCGCTAGATTCGACGGCTCGGCGAGTTGCTCTATCAGTTTGAAACTCGTTCCTACACGACACCCGTCGTCCTTCGTTACAGAAAATTCAAGGCTGGCGGGACCTTCGCGGGTCGATTCATCGGGAAAGTTCGTTTGCGGAGGCGTGTTGGAACGGGTTCCTTGGATGACCGCCGGCCGGCCAGCGTCGCAGCCGCGTTCTCTGTGACGGCCGACTCTCCGATTACTCCATTCTGACGATGAATAGAGAGACGCCGCGCGTCGCGTCGGGACGGGATGGGAGGAACCGCGCGGAATCGACCGGTTACGTAACGACCGGTTATACAACGAATCGACGCGCTCACGTGCTCGAACCAGCCGTCATGTCACGACTGTACGCGATGTTTTAAAGGTCGTAGCATAAACAAATTGTCCTGCGTCCTGCTGGTTATCGATTCGCGGGGGGTTTCCGACACAGTAACCACCTTTTCCCACCCTTTTAACTCTACCGATTAAGTAGAATAACGTTTCCCAATTGACGGCGCGTCTGCTCTTCTTGCAGGAAGGAAACAACTCGGCCATTCAAGTACTCAGCGAGTATTGTTCTACGAAAAATAATGGCCAGCTTGTGCGTCAATAATCTGGTCATAGAATCTCGAGAATACTGTCACAGGATTTCATTGTGCTCCACTATTTTCATGTTAATTGCAAGACAAACTGAGAAAACACTGAAAACACTGAGATTCTTAAGAGTCATTAAATCAGAATAATAGTAGTTTGTCCTTTTTGTCGAAGCCTTGGAATGTTTTCATCGGAGACTTGAACAAAAGTGTTTTGCTCGGATCAAGAGGATTTTGAAAGCGGGTCGCGTTATGTACTTGGAGTACATGTTCGGTTGTCAATCGACGGGGCACGGTCGATCGTGGAAATTTTATCGCGTCCACGGAATTTGATATCGCGAGCAAGCACGTGCGCCGGGCGCCACGTGACGACGACGCCGTTCCTCCGTTCACTTTCGGGAAACGAGCCTCTTAACTCCTACGGCAAATTGAATGCGCCGCGCAATTAATTTTTGCGCGCGTGCTATCGCGCAGCAAACGTGACCCCACGTGTTCGCGCGACGTGGAAACCTCGACGTTCCTGCTCGTTAACTCGTTCGCCGTAGCCGGAATTTTATTCTTCGTCGGAAACGAATAATTATAATGAAAGGATCGATTTAATGAAAGGCCCGGCGGCCTCATGAAACATTCAATTCGACGAAAGTTTCCAATTGAATTCGACTTTTGTTTTCGAACCGTCCACCGTGAAGAATATAAATTAGTCTGTTGGCTTTTCGACCGGGTTGCGACACTGTCCCCCGATCGATTTGCACAATCGTTATACGATCGAACGCGCCCTTGAATTTCGATGCGTCTCAACCCGAGGCCAATGAACCGGCTGCCCGTCGAATCGAATCGGTGACGAAATCGTCCGATGACTCGTCAGAAACGTACATCATCGAACCGTTCCTTCTCTCAGATTTGTTCCCGAGAACATATGAATATGATGATGTCATCAAACTAGGTATAGTGATTCCGGAAAACTACTTGCCTCTGCAATCAATTAATTATTCTAAAAGGCCTGCTTGTATTCAGAAGCCAATCTTCACTACATCACGCCATGAATAAGAAGTAATAATTGTTATCCTTCGTAATTATGTTGTAATATTTCGTGGGCAATAAAACTCAATCTTAAAGCTGGACCGAACTACTTTATTGAACACTCCGTATTCTATATTGCGATTACTGCCGTTACGATTACTATTATAACTGCCCTACTCTTTCGCTTCTCTGCGTGTTTATATACACTCACAAATCGTCATTCACACTGGTCTCATTCGCTCAAGTTCACATTCGTACATACGGATATAGGCGGTTATTTCAAACACTTGCCACAATTACTAAATCCAATCAATGCTATTTGAATCAAACGAAAGAATCTATGTATTTTCTCATTTTTGAAAGTGTGTAATTTAAAAATTTAATGCCTTTGTTATATTAAAGAGAAATATTGTATTGTATTGTTTCATTTTGTAATATCATTGTATAGCTAAATGAATCTCGCATGAGATTCCAAATGCTAATAAAAAAAAAAACGAGAGAATCTAAATGGCTCGTACAAATGACGTAAAAAAACCTACGAAAGTAAAAAGGATTTTCTCTCATTGAACTGATTCTGTTCCCCATCCAAGCCTGAAATGATAGTGAGCGAAGTGGGAAGCAGTTTGGCTGTAGATCCGAATCTCTGTATAAGTGTTCAACGATTGAGCATAAAATCGGTTTTCACGGGGCCCGAAAGGGGCGTCACGGCGGCGCTTCTTGCGCGTGGGCGTCGCACCGGAATCATCTCACTGTCATGCTGCGGCTCGCGATAAATTACCGAGCGAGTGTTCCTCGGTTTTCCGTCTCTTTCCGCGGTGCCGAGCGAGCGGCCGACCTAGCGACAGATCAATACGACACAGCCTCCGCAGACACGGCCGCCGCTGCTCCAGATAACAACGGAGTAAACGGAGACGGAGAGAAACGAAGAAGGAGCCGTAAGGGCGAAAGAGAGAGAGAGAGAGAGAGAGAACAGTCGTGGCCTATAAGCCTCTATTTAAATAGCGCCCTAAATCCGCCCCTCTCGCGAGAGCCACCGAGGGGCGCGGAGGCTCGGAGAAAAGCCGTTGAAACGAAGAAACAGACCCGACCTGGGTCAATCCGTTCGACTTTCGGCTCTTCCGGAAATTACTCTGCCACCTGACGGGGGTTCCGTTCGCCGGATTGAATATCGATCACCCATAATCGTTTTTTCTGCCCGTTCTTCTACCCACTGGATAGTTCGCGGGGACGTATAGATAAAAATCGGATCCAGGTAGCATTTCTGACGACGAACGACGCGATTTTATCTATTAAACTTTTGATAAAGTTCTGTTAACCCCTTGGGTACATTTGACGTCTGAGACACGTCATTCACTTGTGTTTGTTATAAGCATATTAATTTATTTTTGTTTTGCAATTCTAATTACTTGAAGACATCTTAAGGAGGTTCATCCGGTTAAGGAATTAACAGATAGATCTCCAAAAAAGAATTTGGTAGTCTACAACAGTATACCAGGATACCTCAAAAAAATTTTTAAGTCATTTGGGTATCTTAATGATGACATATCAATATAAATATTTTTTACAATTTTACACGTAGTCATATGGAAAAGAGTGATTTCCCAGACTTCTATCGCTAATTTATTAGGTATTGACAGATAGTTTTGAATGAAACTTATGTCGTATTAAAGAGAAACATTTAACGAATATTTTAATTGCAAATTTAGATAGATTGGGTGACTATGAATCGAGAAATATCTAAACGCAACAAACGAAATCTGCATCTTTAGAGTAGATAACCTCCGTTATTAGTCAAATCAAGCTACCCTTTTCTATAATTTGCATTTGACTTGCTATGTACCAGATGAACCTCCTTAATACTATATATGTCACCAATAAATAAATTCTTACGTAAAATGTACTGCTTTTACATACAACTCCAAGCAACCAAAAATTATATTCGTTCCACATGCAAATATTTTCTCAAATAAATCCGTACCCAAAGGGTTAAATAATAAAGATAAGAGGTTCTCGGGAAAATCATCGAGCCCGATGCACACGGGAGTAAAGCCGGATGGTGGTCGTTCGATAATTTCGTCGTCTGCAGAGAACGTTTGAATCGCCGGCTGCGAACTTAATAGCTAAAAAGAGAGTATCGGTCCTCGTTGAAGAAACGTGGACCAGGATAAAGTAAGGAGAAAAGAAGAAGAAGGAGGAGGAGGAGGAGAGGGAGATGACGATGAAGAAAGGCAGGGCCATTATCCGGGAAAATACGGCCGGTTGTCATCTACAGGACCCGGTTCCAGACGATTCGAGATTCGTTCCCGTCCGTTATTTCGCGAGCCTCGCCGGACGTTACGACCGGCTCGACCGTCGATCTTCGCAAACGATCCGTGGCGACGATCGCGAGATAGCTGTTGCCCCTCGGTATTAATCTTTCAACGTGTCACGCGTTACAGTTTTCGCGGCCGAATGTTTTCTCTACCGAAATTCCCGGTGAATCGAGTGCAGCGAAAACGTTTCCCTCGACCGTGGATAAATATTGAATCGAGATCTTGGATCAATGAATGAGATCACGGAGCTATTTACGATAAGTTTGCGTAATTGGGAGGAATTTCAGACGGACCGTTAAATTCGGTATACCGCACGGAACACCGTGATTCAGGATTATTTCTGAAATTATTGAATTACGAAAGTTATGATTCCTCGTGTAGAGGAAAGTTCGGGCCCGACGCTATAAAATATTATCAATTACGGCGACGAGCATTATCGTCTTTTGAAACTGCCCCGCGAAACAAGGGAGGCGAGCGGCCGCAATCGGGCGAACAGCAGGGAGACAGGACGCTTGGGAAATCCCGGCGAGAATTACTTCACCTTATCGTCCCTGGTTATTGCAGGAAGTAGTTAAGAAACGGCACTGTTCGCTCGATAATTGCCAGATAACGCCGAGCCGAAACAATTGATTTTCGCGGAACGGGAAGAAGGAGAAAAGAGATCTTAAACGCGTCGTCGATGCCGATTGACCGGCTAAACGCGACCGCCGCTTGCGCCAACGTTAATTATTATCAATTCACGTTAACCGCCGGCCAGAGATGAGACCTTTTATCCTTACAATTTCCAATTAATTACTAACCGGTCTGAGATTCGCAGAATATAAGATAATCGTCGTTTTATAAACGTTTTGATGAAATCTCGATCCTTTTTTTAGAAGCATGCAAAACTATTTCTAAAACGAATTCTTAATTCTATAAATTATTCATGATTCTCTTGAAATAAAACGGAATGAGACTATTAACCATCATTTTACAAATTCCAGACAAATTACACTTCAAATTATAGGAGTTTCTACGATACGAGCGATGAAAAAAAAACTGCCTCGAGTTAATTCGACGTTATCTTAGTAGGGAACGATTGAGGGAAGCGTCGAAGCACGTTTTTGTCCGCGGGAGAGGAAAGACGACGCCGCGCCTGGGAACAGAGAAATTCTTCGTTCATCCGTGCGGAAACTCGCGGAAATTCTATCGGTGTTTGCTCTTCCGTATCGCGGTTTCAGATACGGACTACGCGGTACAATCATGTCAAACGCCTGCGTATTACCGCGAACGTCTCCAGCGATTGTAGAAATTTCAACGGACTTATGAGAATAAATTCACGAGAAGACGCTGAAATGTTTCATAATTTATTCAGCCGCTGTTCTGTTCGCGAACGCGTGCTAAGGAACGTGCAGCACGTAAACTCGTGTAGTCTTTGGGGAAAGTAAAGAAATTCTGTTAATCGCGCGCGACCAAAACGAACAGCGACAAGCAACCACCGAAAACAACCAAACGAACCGTGAAGAAAAACGAACAAAGGAGCGGAGAAAGGGGGAAGCGACCCGGTGTAATTTCAATTAGCACGTTAAAGGAAGGCCACGGAGTTCCTCTCAAGTAGCTGACACCGGGTGCATAAAAGAAAAGCTCGACCCTTAACGAGGTCCGCGTACGGGGAGCGCGATGAAAGGCGGCCAAAAGGGTTGCGGGACCGACGGTTTCCGACGGTTTTTCCCACGATAACCCGCGCCTCCTTTGAGGGTGGAAGCCGATAAAAAGGAGGCCGCCCTTTCGGGGCCCTGGCAGCGATGTCTATCGCGGCAAGCGGAAGGAAAGAGACGCAGCAGCCGGGGCTGATCGATCGGAAGCCGCGGGCGCGGCCTTCCAACGACCACCGGAGAACGAAGAAAAAGGGTTCCTTCTCGCGTGTATCCGCGAAACTTACCGGAGACCAACTTCTGATAAGGCGAGAACGGCGGAGGAAAGTAATTTACGGATGGAGAAAGCGACGACGCTATTCCACGAACGTCGCTCGGGGCCGAGTCTAGGGGTGAGTTTTCGAACGCCTTTCAGCCGGATTCTTCGCATGCGTTGGCTCCGATAGCTATAGTCCGAATCTCTCTCTTTCTCTCTCGAGCACGAGAACGGGGTTTATTACGCTTCGGAAATCGATAACCGGTGTGCTCGATGCCGAGTGAACGGCACGAAATTGCCGATTTTTGGGGATCTTTAGACGCGCCGGCAGATTCGTGCTCGGATAGAATAACCCGGGGAAACATTTGTACACGGTTCCATAATAGTACGCTGCTGATAAAAACTTATTAAACTCCATCGCTTAATTGAAATGCCAAGCACACAAACTGCAAGCTTATTAATTTTGCAATTGGAAAACTCTATAAACTTTCACATGACAAACATGACATGTGTTTTATTAATAATAATTCAGAAATGAAATTCATTGAGAGTCAGCAAAACATTTTTTACATTTCAACATTCTATAAACAAAAACATTCGATTTATAGAGGTATGAACAATTTGATTGATTTAATTTGTTCGATCGAAGGCCTCGTTATTATTTTGACTACGGAACACATTTTTTAACGAGCTTTCCTATCGGCGAACTTCCGGCTGAAATATTTCTACGAAAGTAATCGGGGTTAGTGCGGTCTGGTGTCGAAGTTATTGCATCGCACTAGCCACAAATCTTGATTTACGAGTTCGGGATCTAGATATCGGTTGAGATATCGAGCGCGTCTGGATTTCGCCCCCTTTCCTGTAATTTTTCGTTTCCCTTTAACGATAACCTATAAGCCGTCGACGATTCCTTAGAAAAGGGAAACATATAGTTATCATAATAGGAAATCGAAACATTTTCAACAAACGACAGGAGACACAAGAATCTTCTTACTTGTAGTACCAGTAATCATTAAGTTTTATCGCCACTGTATTTCCACTTCTTTATCTGCATTTAAAAAACTATATACTTTCAAAGAGACCAAAAAGGAAATACATAGATATCGTAATAGGAAACCGAAACATTTTCAATAAATGACAGAAGACACAAGAATCTTCTTACTTTTTGTACCAGTAATCATCAAATTTTATCACTACTTTATTTCCACTTCTTTATCTGCATTTAAAGGGCATCAAAAAGGAAATACATAGATATCGCAATGGGAAATTTACTAAACATTTTCAACAAATGACAGAAGACAAGAGTATCTCTTTACATTTAGTACTATTGATCATCAGATTTTATTGCTACCTTATTTCCACGTCCTTATCTACATTTGAAAAATTGTATACGCCCGAAACAGGAAGAAACATCGCAATAGGAAATCTGCTGAACATTTTCAACAAATAAGAGAAGACAAGATCATCTTTTTACTTTTAGTCCCAGCGATCATCAAGTTTTATTGGTACTCAGTTTCCCGTTCTTTATCTGAATTTGAGAAAACCTATACGCTTGTAAAGATTTGATNCATTTCAACATTCTATAAACAAAAACATTCAATTTATAGAGGTATGAACAATTTGATTGATTTAATTTTTTCAATCGGAGGCCTCGTTATTATTTTGACTACGGAACACATTTTTTAACGAGCTTTCCTATCGGCGAACTTCCGGCTGAAATATTTCTACGAAAGTAATCGGGGTTAGTGCGGTCTGGTGTCGAAGTTATTGCATCGCACTAGCCACAAATCTTGATTTACGAGTTCGGGATCTAGATATCGGTTGAGATATCGAGCGCGTCTGGATTTCGCCCCCTTTCCTGTAATTTTTCGTTTCCCTTTAACGATAACCTATAAGCCGTCGACGATTCCTTAGAAAAGGGAAACACATAGTTATCGTAATAGGAAACCGAAACATTTTCAACAAACGACAGGAGACACAAGAATCTTCTTACTTTTAGTACCAGTGCACCCTTTCAAGGGCTCGCGCGAATGAAAAATTGATACGGTAGAGATTTTTCCATCAGCATAGAAAGTGGCACACGAGTCGAACGGGAATGGAAGCGAAAAATAAAGCGTTTCCAAGACACGGTACCCGATCGATAGCTTTCTTCTTGGAGCGGACGCGAGCCTGGATCGAGGTAAGTACTGTTCGTACGACGATTCCGCGTAGCTCCTTCGCGATGCACCGAACGTATTAAAATTTCCCGTCGATCCGTTACGTTCCCTAAAAGCTTCCGCCATATCCGTCGAATATCCGCCGGCGCAATGGATGCTGCACACGCTTCCTGTCGTGAAAAATGCTTGATCGTTCGACGAGTCTCGCAGGACGTGCGAAACGCGTTCCAGAATGCCGTATTTTAGTAGTTTATTTCTCGGTAGACAATTTGGGTCGAAACGTTTTTCGCAAAAGTCTCGTAACGTCCAGATTCTTTTTTTAAGCGAGGAATGCTTGGAATGGAATTAAACATTCGATTCTGAGAATTAAACAGCGTTCCTAGCAACCTCTCCCAAGCGTAACCGCGACGGGGGAGGGAAGAGAGGAGAGAGAGATAGGTTCATCTAGAATCTAGAGAAGCGTACTTACTCGGGACCTGTTTACGTAAGTGTGAATAAGACGTGCCGCATTCTAACGGTGATCTATTTGCGTCCCGTGGCTCTCTTCGCGAGATCCCAGCGGCCCGTACAAACCTAATTTTATATTCGGAGCAAAAACTCCGGCACCATTGCCAAGTGGAGCTCTAACAATCGCCACCGCCTCCTGCGGCCTCTCTTCGCCTCCCTTTTGCTTTTGCTAACGCCGCGTCGTCGTCCAACCCGGATATTCGCTACAACAACGTCGCGATCGCGGTTAACCCCTTGCCGTATTTTAACGAGTTTGACTCGTGATCATAATTTTGTACCAAACATGAATGTCATGAGTCAAACTCTGGATTATAATTTTATGGGAAACGTGGGTGTCACGAGTCAGACTCGTGATCACAATCTCATGTCCAACGAGAATATCCAATGTTTGTTGTAAGTATAAAATACAAAGGGAAATGACCTGACAATGGACAAGGCTCGAATTTTTCTAAGCTAAATGGTACGGGAAGGGGTTAATCATACCAGGTCGCAGACGCGTATTCCTGCGTCAATATGAGGAACACGGGGATAAGGAAAGTTTTCGAAAACCAACGCGAGACACTTCCGTGAAGTTACGAGAGAGTCAGAAACGTATAAAAAGTACAAAATGTTATATTTACTCTGTCGACCATTAAAATAGAAAACAAGGACCGCGGAGAGGGAACGAATTTCCAACGGAAAACGTTGTGCATCCCGGCAGAACATCTGCGACAATCCCGAACTTTCATTTTCGAATCAGCTGTGGCTTTGGAGTTAAAGGAAAGCTGAACGGCAGCGAACTTTTCGGTGCGGAAGTAAAAGGAGGAGGTGGAGGAGGCGGGGTAAAATCGCGGCCGGGCGGAAACCAGGGAAATAACAGAATCGTCGTTTCGTACGGCTTCTAATCGCGCTTTCGGGTTTTGCGCTCTCTCCACCCTTTCCGTAATTAGATCGGCGAGACAAAAGAAAAGTTTCGGCGGTCGAGACAGGATTAAACGCTCGCCGCGGGGAGAGCTTCCGAAGCTGCGCAGAGGAAACGGCGACAACGAGCTTCCGGGGATTTGCGACGCGAGACCGGAAAGGGAAACTGGAGGAACGAAAAACCCCGGTGATACGATTGTCATTGACCGTCGCTCGAATTAATTCGTTTCATTCATTTTTTAAAAGTAGCTGCCGCGACTCTCTTTAATAATGAAATAGACTATAATATATATATATATATATATGACGGAAAGCATTTTCGACTAAAGTCGAAGCGTTATATATACAGGGTGTCTCATTTTAATCTTTACACGCGATCTTCTCGAAAAATATTCATTTTTCGAAAAAAATGTTTAAACGAAACATACTGTATTCGAAGGGGGACATGCAGTGGTGGACACTGTTTTTTTTTAGATGGAGGCGCCTCCGAGATTCGAAGGTGACCTTTGTTTTTTTAAATGGAACCCACATTTTTTAAACACCTACGATGATAGTCCCCTTCATTAGGAATTCAGTGACTATAATTATTCAAGGTCATTGAAGGTTAAAATACGAAAGCAAAATACGTTTATCGTAAGTGAGACTTGTAGTAAACATACTAAGGTCCTTCAATGTTAATGAATGTTTTGAAAAATTTTTAGTCGATTACTTATACGTTTTCGTATACTTTTCTCCGACCGTGACCTTGAGCGACCTCGAACAATTATAGTGACTGAATTCCTAATGAAGAGGACTATCATCGTAGGCGTTTAAAAAATGGTGGTTCCATTTAAAAAAACAAAGGTCACCTTCGAATCTCGGAGGCACCTCCATCTAGAAAAAAACAGTGTCCACCATTGCATGTCCCCCTTCGAATAGAGTATGTTTCGTTTAAAAATTTGTTTCGAAAAATGAATATTTTTCGAGAAGATCGCGTACAAAGATTAAAATGAGACACCCTGTATATACGCTTTCTTATCATCTAGAGAACAAGACGATGTAAATGGAACAAGAGATACAGTAGATATTCAATTAAACTGATTAGCGATAGCACGAGGATAATACATAGCGAGCCACTTTAAAACCAATTTCCTTTACAATATCTCTACATCGCGCGATTTTCCTGTTTCCCTATCTTTGCGAAGAAATGAACGGGGACATATAATTTATCGACGTTTATCGATAACGTTATCGGCGCCGTCGACACTTGGCAGAAACACGTCGATCGGCGCTGTTGTGCGTCTGAATCCAATTATTTATCGGCCCGTGAAAATAGAACGCTATATATAATTGATATGTTACGCACGTGGCTGTCAAATTCGAGCCAGGAACACGAATCCGATGTAGCAATTAATAACGAACGGCCAAACGGGGCTTCGACGTCGCGGCGGACTCTTAGTCATCGTTCGGGCATCGAGTTGAATAACAGCTGGGGGGTCACTGCGTCGAAGACGACTTAGCGGTATCGCGATCCAGGGATTACCCGGTAGCCAACAACTGACGGAACGGATGTTTTATAAATACTGATACTCGATGACGTATTAATTAAGCCTCTTAACACCGCGAGGAATGGCGCGACGCGACGGAAGATATCTTTTAATGATACCCGCGTCTCTTTCTCATTTGTAATTCAAAATTCTGTTTCGAAGAAGAATGTGAACGGCGCTATAAAACGCGCGGACTGCATCTTCCAGCATCGATTACCCGCGACACGTTGTAAAATTTATCAACCCGGATCTTAATCGCGATAGCGTATCCCCGCGGAACGCCAATTAATCAGCGCAATAAATCACCTTCTTTTTCCCGGTTCGCTCTCCTGCGCGTCCACCGCGGCTGCCTACCACCCGCGTTGACCTATATTTCTCGAATAAGGAAAATCCAGAGGCGATCGGGAATTCAAGAATTTCTCATCTACGCGGAAATATCTACCACTCTCGTCCGTTGATCGAACCGAATTCGGAGATTCGTGATCCGATTTTGTATTGACCCTCGATGGACGAACTGAACTATATTTGGGAAATCTGAAATTGACAGGAAACTATATATATTCTGGGCGAGTGGTGACTATGTTTAGAGAATTCACGGTCGTTTACCTAATATAGAGGTAACCGTTCTCGTCCCGGTATCGATCGCGCGAAATTTGGCCGACCTTTCCGCAAGCTCGGATTCTTTATACGCCGGTAATTGCGGTTTACTTGGCACCCGCGCCCGCTTGGCTACCGAGCAACACTCAGCCGACCGCCCATTCGAATAAACTACCTTTTAAAGCAAATCGATAACTCCCGAAATCGAAATCCGCAGGGAAATCAGATCATGGAAATTGAAACTGGATCGATCGTAAAATATGAATCAAAATATACTGTGAATAATGTAACAACTTTGATTGCAAATAATCTAGCTTGGACGTGTTTGACATTCTCGCGGCATAATAAACGAATGATTACAATTACATCGTCGTTGCGCACTAGCGCAGGTTTATTCAGGTTAAAGTGGGAGAACGCGCATTATCAGAAGTATGTAAGTTGAAAGATAGCAGTACCAGCGATTCTCCAATATACCTATTCCCGGAAACTTTGAGGGGGGAAAAGTGGGAACACCGCATATACTGATAAAGATCGTCTCTTTTGGCGTACGCAACGGTAAACGGCGAAAGGGAAAAAATGAGGCGTGTTATCGTAGTTGGGTAACGCTTCCAAGTAACGTGGAAGATCCGTGGTCGACGCGCCGGGAAACGTATTTCCTCGTAATCGGCGAGCGACGAATTTTTATCGAGAGACGCGATAAGAATTGAGCGTGTCTTCCTGGCGGCGCGCGGCGAGAGTAGAACCGGTCGCGCTGTGTCCGTTAATTAACGATCGCGGTTACGGGAGTTACCTCGAGGGGGGAGCAGAACCTCGTCTGCGGACGTTCGCAAAAAGCCCGACAGAAATTACGCTCCGGCTATACATCACCGTGTCCAACGGAAAATAATTACTGAGCGCGCCACGTCGAAACTCCGACTCCGAAGGGGTTACGCTTCGCGTTCGACGTTGAACGATCGATCCGATCCGTTATCGCGACGGTACGCGACTTGAAACTTATGCATTCGGAGGAGAAAGATCCGAACTGGAAACGGATCATTGGAAATTAAACGGCCACAATCGTTCAAAAGCGAATCGGTGATAAATTCTTAGACGATCGACTTTTATGTCTAGTAATGATTTTGTTCTGAATTATTTTCTAAACATAAGGAGGTTCATCTGGTACATAGGAAGTCAAATGCAAGTTATAGAAAAGGGGAGTTTGCTTGACTAGCGTACATGTTAATAACGGAGGTTATCTACTGCTGAAAGATGCAGATTTCGTTTGTTATGTTTATATATTTCTCGATTCATAGCCATCCAATCTACCTAAATTTGCAATTAAAATATTCGTTAAATGTTTCTCTTTAATATGACATAAGTTTCATTCAAAACTGTCTGTCAATACCTAATAAATTAGCGATAGAAGTCTGGGAAATCACTCTTTTTTATATGACTACATGTAAAATTGTAAAAAATATTTATATTAATATCTCATCATTAAGGTATCCAAATGATTTAAAAATTTTTTTTAGGTATCCTGATATACTGTTATAGACTATCCAATTTTTTTTGGAGATCTATCTGTTAATTCCTTAACAGGATGAACCTCCTTAAAAAAAATGAACAATTTCACGAATTCTGGTCGTAGTTTTATTTTTTTTTTCTATCATCCGTTAAATATTTATTTACAGAAGAGGACGCTGATAATAGACGGGTTCAACGATCGTCTATCGATCGGGGATCCGTTC
>SMSR01015819.1:240565-257201 GCA_019453355.1 Ceratina japonica
AGGTATCCTGATATACTGTTATAGACTATCCAATTTTTTTTGGAGATCTATCTGTTAATTCCTTAACAGGATGAACCTCCTTAAAAAAAATGAACAATTTCACGAATTCTGGTCGTAGTTTTATTTTTTTTTTCTATCATCCGTTAAATATTTATTTACAGAAGAGGACGCTGATAATAGACGGGTTCAACGATCGTCTATCGATCGGGGATCCGTTCTCTCGTTTGTTCTGGTTTGTTTGCTGAGAACCGGGGAATTCCTGGTCTCGAGAGGTCTTTGTGCTTGCACGTTACCTGATAGAGTTTGATAGAGTTCGATAGAGTTCACCGAAGCCTGCCTTCGTTTTATGTGTTTGACGTCGACGTGGATCTGCCGGTATCTGGGTCAACGGGTCTCGCGAATCGATAGCTGAGTATCGAGGCTGAGGGTGGAAGCCTAATTTCAGACTGGAGGGTGTTGACAGCGTTCTCAATCAATAATTTCTTTTACCCTCCAATTCTGGTCGACACGTGTACATCTGTGTATCCTAATGTTCGCTCTAATTCTTACCGATATCAGAAATAGAAGATTTCGTTGCACTTCTGTTCGAGAGCATAAATAAACGCGATCGCGTGAACGTAATTATTCTTCTTTTCTTTATACTCTTTACGAACGCGGGGGGTAAAGGGTTGAAGCGCAATGAATTCCAGCTGAAACGTTTCCAGGCCGAGATTAGGAAGATTTTACATTCGCTACAAACATGAAACTGCTATTAAAATCGCGTAACGCCCGAGCCGTACGCGACCATGGAATTACTTGAAGCGCACAGAGTTGATGAAAAATCCTCTGATTTATATCTCGGCGCGCAATCACAGCCCCTCGTGAATTATGTCACGTAAATCACCGACCACTTGAGATAACCGTGCACCCGAAGATTTAGAATATCCGATATCGCGACCAATAAAAAACTGTCGCATTTCATTTCGAGCCCCGGTCCTGATTCAGGCGATTTTTTTTCCCCTCCGAATTCTTAGTCGACAGACTTCGGTGGGACGTCCGGGAAATAAATCGCTTGAATAAATTGCACCTCGACGTAAGTTTTCGAGACAATTGACGCAGTACACGCGACTTTTCGCATGCAAATGGGGTGACGCAACAGTCGCGGCCTCCGCGTGCAATTATTCGCAATAAATTATCAATTGCGCAACGCGATTCCGCGGAAAACAATTTGGCACGCTTCTTCGCCTGCTTAGGCGAGAAACCGCCGCCGCCGCTCACATACTTCTAACTCGCCTGTTTCGCAAATCCCGCGTGCGCAACATAAAATGGAGCACGAAATGTAAATGTTAGTTGCGATATTGTTTGTCCGTTCACAGTTCCCTTTAATTATCAGCGACCAGGTAAATAGTTTCGCGCGAGACAGATATTTACCCGCCGCGAAAATATGTTTGCGCGGATATTTCGGGAATCTTTCACATGACGGAAGTCCCGATCGCATTTAGTACACCGTGCAATGTGAAACACTGGCAAAGGGTGGCGGTTTGGAAAATTGTCCATGGACGTTGCACAAGACACAAAGCCATTAAATAAATGTAATTCTAAAAAAGGGATGTGAGAGCGATTTTAATAACGGGTCTGTGCGTATCGAAATTCGTTGCGTTTTACGTTCGGAAATAGCGGGCAACTGGCACGGAAATAACTACCGGTAAAGTACGGATAAAAATACGGGCGAGAAGAATTGTGCTCTTTTTAAATATTACAACCGGACCGTGCGATAACAGAGCGTAACGAGACCATGGAGAGGAAGAGAGAGAAATTGCGACAGATGTCAATTTCCACCGATCTGATGGCGCGAGTTCCGCCGATAACGACTCTAACTGAACACAACAATTATTCCGTAGCTTCCACCGTTCTACCTTTTTTCCTCCACCGTTCCAATTAATCCGTAGACGCGTACCAATTAAATGCAACGTGCCGTGGATTTAATGCCCATCACTTCTTGCGAACACGTTTCTATCGGCTTTCTATATAAATACAATTATTAATTTATACCAGTGTAAACTGTATAAATAAATATTCTATGTTTACGCACAGGATAAGCAATATTTGATTATCGTTGATTAAAATTTGCTCTTCGCGATGTATTATGAATTTCATTGTTGAATGTCTGAATTTAGTGAACGGTTCCTAATGAAATATTTAATCAGCGGTACTGGATTTACTCCAAATCGCTTCATAATGAAACTGTTGTTTTACGATATCTATAACAAGCATACATAAAAAACTAAACTCAGGCAGTATAGCTGTAATAAAAATTCTAATACTTGTAAATTCATGCAACGCATAAAATATGAGTTAAATTCGACTGGAAATAAACTTGGATCAAACCGGTTATTTCGATATGAATTAATCGCGGCTGCACCAGTCATCCCGGAACGCAGTTTCTCGAAACGGATTGACCCCAGCATACGCTGAAGAGCGTTTGAGAAAAAAAAAAGGAAGCGGGTCGTTCTACGGTCGATACCACTCGGCGAAGTTTGTGAAATCACGGTAGGCGGAACACGGCGGCGTGCTCGCTCGGAACGAAAGATAAACCCCTCGAGGGTTAAGGGTTGCGGGGTTCACGATCGATGCTATCACGAAATTGGGATCGCGGTATCACGCGATACCGTCTTCTCTCGGCGATAACGTTTCCCCTCCAGCCTCGCGTCGTCGTTGCGTTATCGGCATCCGGTTGTCCTTCTCCGGCTGACCGGATCGTGGCTGCCCGCGTAATATCGCGATGCCGCCCGTTACACTGCGATAAGTTACGCGCGTAAAGTCCCTCTCTGATAAGCGTCGTCACGCTTACGCCAGATTTTGGACCGCGCCGGGAATTTCGATTCCCACGAGAACGAAACCGATACTTTATAATTGAGCGTCATTAGGAACCTCCTTTACAAAAACCAGTCGTCTCTATAAATCGACGCGCCTTATTAGAAATTTTATTTTCATCCGATACTTTTTTTTTGTTAATTTTAACGTTGCCTGATTAAAATGCGATATGATATTTTTCTCTCGAAAAGAGATACATAAAATTTGATCAACTGAACCGCCTCTTTCCCGGCCATTGAAACTGTAGCATCGTTTGGTATTTCACAGCGAGTATTAACACTGTTTTTATTACACGTATGTACGTATCGAATACGTTGACCGAATCAATGATTACGTCGTATAATTCGCGTAGGTCTGAAATTCGGTTGCTCGCGGAGGGCGGGCAATAATCCGTCGCGGCGGAGACGTTAATTTTGTTATCGTCGTTTATAACGAAACTTTTGATTACGTAATAAACATTGAATCGACGTAACGAGATCAATACGGGCCAATTATTGTCGGACGCGCAGAGGAGTCGCGACCGTTATCGGCAATAATAAATCGGGCATAATCGTATTGGCACGCTTGTTTATCTTTGTACACGAGGCAGACACAATAAACCGTGCAGTAATCTTTCGCGGAAAAAAACAAATACAACGCGGGTCGGAAGAATTTCGTGATTCATTGCATCAGAGTGGATCGACAGAATTCTGATAACAAGCTCCTCTTCGCGCTTCACGAATACGAATCTAATTTTGAACGACAGAGTATTGCTGATGGTGAAACATGGAATAAGCGGGTCACACGATTTTCGCCTGATCGCCACACGTCTAGACAATGATCTTCACGTGCGTTCGTTGTAATCTCGATCGCTCCACGCATTTAGTTCGACTTAAGCACTCGGTGTGATAAGAACGGAACAACTGTTTGTAAAAGTATAATTTCGTTCGTAATTTTTCAAGGATCGACGTTGAGAGGAAATTAAATAAAATAAGATTCACACGAAATCTTGATCAAACACATTTGGAGATAAACCAGGACTGTCATCTAATTGATGATACGCGAATAGTCAATACGAGCACGTACGTGTCCAATCCTTTTTGTAGAAATTTCAAATCGACAAGGGTTAACTTTTACGTCGTTCGCGCCGGTTCCTGTTATCAACGAGCAAATCAGACGCGTGACTCGTGGGATTACGTATGTGCCCCGACGATAACGGGACCACGAAAATTCCATCAATTTTATCAACGGCGCAATTTCGCTGCGTTCTTGCGAATATATTTTTCGCGCAATAACCTTTGATAATGTCGACAATTTATATACAAGAGTATGTTTTGTCATTAATCACGGTACTCAAAGAAATCTGAATTATATATATCTATAAAATATATTTCTATCGCATATTTACTCAGATTAAATTTTTATACATTTAATCGGATTAAATATTTATTTCAATCAGTAGTAATCGAGGGAGTGTCGAGAAATTGTTCAGAATTTAAACGCTCCGTCTTGCAGGACGACGTGAAATAATTTTCAAAAGGCGAGCTGAAATCGTTGGGAACGAAAGGCGGAGCTAAGTTGACGGCGGCACATAGTCCGTAATTATCGAAACTTTTTTAACGACCTTCTTTGTAAGTCGTCCGAGTAAGAGAGTTCGTAGCGAGGGCAGCGAAAGGTTTCCGTTTTAAGCTCGGCGGCAAAGCACCTGGCCGGCTATAGCCGATAAATGCTTATGCACGACTTGCCTCGGCCACTTTGAACTTGGAGGGTTGTGCAAATCGTATGGAAAACGGGCTAGTAGGTCAACCGGCTCTACTACACTCTACGCGCTCGTACATACGTTCAGTATAGAATTTCCTTACGTTCGTACACTTTTACTTTTACGTGACACCAAATAAACTGTGCCGAGCTTCGACACAACTTCTCGTACTTGTTCACAATGAATTTCGAGAACTTAACGTTTCTCGTATCAAATTCCTGTTCTTTTTCAAGGTTGAACAATTTTACTTCCTATTTGAGTATGAACTCCTTTGCTGTTTTCAAATTAATTCGCGTAGTCATGCTCTTTTCTAATACAGGAAGATTAAAAAAATGTTCAGAGTAATAATTTCGATCGCGCGAGTGGTAGCGATAAAACAGGAACGAAATTGGCAAAGCAAATACACGGGCGGGCGCGGGGGTTGGGTCGGTCGACATGCGAGGGTTAAAATTACGTTCTGACTAGAGGCCCGTGGGCTCGAGAGATTCGTTTGGCAACCCTGTCATTTTCCTCGAGAGCCCTTAACGAGGCCTGGCCCTACCTAGCCAGCGTTCCGCTCTTCATCGCGGCACCCTCGAAAAATGCAGCGACCCCTCCGTCAGAGACGGCGAGTCAAGGTGAAATAAAAGCTGTTACACCCGGTAACGAGCTTGGAACAAGCAATAACGTCTCATGGAAATTTATTACGGTAAACACGAACGCATCCTTCCAGCTCGTCGCCCGCGCTAGTAAAAACGCGCTCGAAATAATTGCCCCGGAGACCGTTTCGTTCCGTTGTTCCCTTTGCGTTCTGGAAAAAGGCGCGTCGAGGGAAAAAGGAAATGTCAGACACCCTTCGTGCAATTTCACGAGCGTCCCCGTTTAGGCCTGATTCGTAATGGATTCTGATAACACCGTTACGAAGTACATTCTATATTCTTGGGCAATAGATAACTGATACGGCGATAGAACCATTGTACTGCCTCTTAAGTAATAAACACCTGAGGAAATAATCAATAATCATCATCACTTTTCTTGTGTTCTTATCGTAACTTCGAAGAAACTGATGAAATTGACGGTGTGACACAAAGCAATAGCAGCGGAAATCGAAACAAAAAGTCAAATAATAACCGAGTCGAACTAACGATAAGAATAGGACTATAAAGAGGATTTCGCCGGTTTTAAGTAGAAGAGGACTGTCACTGGTCAGACAGGATTACAGTCTGACGACGTCTCGGTACTAAACTCGCGGGGCAAAGTATTTTCGCAGTTGCATAAAATAACGAGACGGATCGTTACGTTACTTTGTAGTAAAAATTGTGTATCCGGTGGCCGTGCAAGCTCGAGTGAAATAGGTCGACGGAATTGTACGGTAGCCGGGCGAATCGCGGGGACACTCGAAATCGATCGTCGAAAGAGAGTCGAGACAATTTTTGCCAACAATGCCGAGAGGCGGCCTATAAAATCCGCGATGGATACCTCTGCCCCACCTCCCCCCTCCTCCCCCTCCGCCCCCCCGGCGCTTGGCTTCGTTATATTGGATTCTGCGAATCAATAAACCTCGCTTGCGTCACGACCACCGCTGATCCTAATGCAACGAGGTTGCAACGGTTCTTCTGCACAAAACAAGAAGCTTTGCCTCGTTCCACGTTGTTTTCCGACTGCAAAGGGTATTCGGTTCCGTGCGTTCCTTTGAAATCGAGCGTTTCGCCGATATATTTTTATCCGGCCGGTAAAAATAGACACGGATTTTCTGATCCGGCCCCAACTCGGAACTTATCGAATTCTTCCTTACATCTTTCACCGGGATTTATACTCGCGGGACTTAACATTGAAAACTCCGGCGACGGGGAAAATAGTCGGCGGCCCGAGTCGATAAAAAGGCAATGTATAAACATGACTCGGCGTGTATTTTTAGCGTATTTTCGGATACGAGTCCGAGGTTCGTGCGAGGGGAAATTGCGTGGCTGATAATGATCGGGCGCTTCCCGTCGGTGGGAGATTAAACGGTAACTAACAAGGTAGCAAAATTAAATCGCTGTCTGAGAAAATGTCAGCCCCGGGCAAAGGTCGTGACGAGCCACGGCCTGGTACTTATTACTTAAGAATTGCAACCTTTCATGGTGAGGAAGTAAACTCGCGGAGAAAAGCGATATGTCAAACGGTGGTCACGGACGTCGAATACTAAAAACGGTATATTGTTGCTAAATGTCACCGCCTTTCCCCGTTAACTTTTTAATAAACATCGATAAATCCGCCGTGTAATGACTCTTTCTCTTGTACAATTTTCTTGGAATCGATCGTAAAAGCAAATCTTTAGCCTGCCTCCTTACATAATCCTTGTAATAAAAGTTTCCACAGCCCTACCAATAAAACTACGCCAGTTTTTTTCCTGATTTTATTACGATATTCTTTGCATACTAATAACAATTTAATAGCTATTAAGATGTCCAGAATGATTCACGATTTTTAAGATTGAATATTTTCCTTTTTAAGAATTTAGCGTTCCTCCTTCAACTTAATTAATTATTAAGCCTTCGTCCGGCATCTCGACTGCGGCGTCTGCAAAGGAAATCAGTTTCTACCTTACGAGGAAAATCGGGGAGGTTTTTTGCATCGGACAAAAACCGTGAGAAATCGCAGCGGACCGTGTAAATACAAGTCAACTCGACGTAAAAGCGCACGCTGATTTACAAGGCCAATGGCGCGCTTATCTCGCTTAGGCAAAGGCACTAAAAGGAGGCGAAGGTTCGAGACCCTTTTAAGGTTCGATAAACGCGCTGTTTTTCACCCCGTTTCGACGAATAAAAAAAAGAAATACACGATGGAAGAGGGGAGCGAGATAACCGTGCTGCACGAGTGGAAGCGATGAAAATTCGACTTTCGTCGAGGCTCCCTCGTAAAACGTGACTACGTACACGCGTTGCTTGATGGCCCAGTAAACGCCGAATGTGACAGGGAAATTTATTTTGATTACCAGGGGTGAATGAATTGTAACGTCAGCGAACTTGAGCCTCTCTCTCCCTTTTCCCCATCAGAATTCATGCTTTCCCATCTGTATAGATTATGCAGCGCCGTCAAGAAAAGATCGTCAAACTCCTTGGAAAAAAAGGAAAATTGCTACTTCATAAAATTATGCAAAATGTCAGCAATAATATAGGAGATTATGAGAGAGCGGCGTTGCGATCACAGTTAACACGATCAATCTGCACGGGTAATCTCGAGTAATAATCACTTTCTCGGTGGGAAGAGTGCGCGCGATAATTAGCGGAGGACACTAATTACGAGGAGGCACGGACCACGATTGATTTTATATCCGAGTAAGCCGCCGTCGCCGTCGTCTACGACTACGCTACCCGTGCCCACTCCTAATCTCCTTTTTCTCCGTGACTACGTTTAATCTTGTCTCCTAGCGGCACGGGGAAACGTCGAGGACGGAATTTATCGCCGGGACCAACTCCGGAATTAATATCGCTCGTTTGTAGTAATAGCGACGTAACTCGTAAATCACGAGGCTTTGAGAAACGAGTCCGAACGCTTTGAGTAATAATAATGAGGATTCGATGCCGAGGTGTCACGGTTGCTGGCATTGAATTCTGCAAGGAGTCGGTGAAACTATTCAATAGCTTTCTATACCGTAAAAGCGGGAAAGGGAGAAGAGATTTCGGTGACCAGCCGCGAGTGGGTTCGCGCCGGCCTTTATTTCCCCGCCGAGACTTTCCAATTAAACCGTGATTAATCCACGTGACGAATGCTCAGGGCCCGAGTGTTTACGATGCGCGGGAAATAAGTTCCCGACGGCTGCGGGCGCGGAGTGAAAGAGTGAGGGCACAGCCGAAAATCGATATACATATACGCGGGGGTTCCAGGCTCAGCCAGGGATGGCTGGATGCGCAGAGGAATCGACGATAATCTGATTTCGATGGACGGCACTAGTTGGATAATTCGTTTGCCTGGTGCCACCAGAGAGAGAAACAACCGGGAAGAGGGACGGAGACGGGAGAGACCGTCGCACTCTATCTTCCTCTCCATTTCCCTCCTATCTCCGTTCTCCCTGTCTCTCCGCTCATCGCTCAGCTATCGATAGAACCATCGAATCCGGTTTCCCCTGTGATTCACGTGACTCGAATCGCGGAAAAATTCGGTCCGCGATCGTTCCGAAACGATTTTACCACCTTTCCGCCGATTAAAATTGTTTACCCCGACGGCTATTTGCATCGCTTCGTTTTTATGCGACGGCTGATTTGTAGACTGCGCGTGTTTACGCAAAATCGAATACTTGGAACGTTAATTTAGAGAACGCGCGTAATAATTTCCTTTAAAGATGACATGCACTTTACTTTCGATATCTTAAACCTTCGTTTTCATATTTTAGAAAGATAAGATATTTCTGTAGACGCATAAGATCTAATTTTTAGTATCATTCCATCTATTTTCATGCTACACGTTTTCTATTATTGCATCACTAAAAAATACTTCCATTATTTCTGCGCTATGTAAATCGTTTTAAAGTTACGATCGCAGGGAGTGCGAATTCTTTCGGAACGTTTTGACAGATTATTAAGCTGCAGTCGGCGCGGATAATTAAAATGATCGCGCGGACGAGAGCGAAATCCTCGGCCACCGTATCGCGTCCCATTAAAATCTATCCGTGAGCCAATTCCAATTAATTCCCGCGAGTCGCGGGCACGTCACGCCATCTCGGCTACTATAGCAGTGTCTGTTGACCTTGCTATTATTGTCGCAACTATTTTCGTAAGTCAGCCGCGGCTAGCTTGACGTAAATAAATGCGTAAAAGCCGAGTGGTTCGCTTTCTAACCCCATTAACGTGGCTGATATCGTTAATTCGTCGAACCCGCGCCGCTCCGTATGCGCGTCACGTGGCGTTTCCGAGCGGCAGCCGTGGCCGTTTCCGCGGCAGGAAAACTCGATTCCAGACAGCGTAGCGACCTTAACGTAATTTGTAGTAATAGACACGTTTATTCGATGTGACGGCGTGAGTCACCCGCGATCGCTCCAGATCGCGTCGACCTTGAAGAAAATCGAAACGGCCCGCGCCGACCCGACGCGATCGAGCGCTGGCTGCCGGCCAGCAAAACCGATTTCTAGATCGATCGATCCAATCGGACGGCATTCGTTTACCTTTTCAACGGCCGACTGCATTCCAACGAATGAGTCGACCTTCGCGATGCTACCACAAACGCGAACTACGCGTGTCACAGGTATGTATGTACGCGAAAGCTCACCTTCGAGACAGTTCTCGCGTGTGCACGTATTTATATACACGATGCTGCGTTAACGTGTCATTGACATATAGGCAGTATCTGCTGCATACTTCTGAAATGATCTTACGACTCGCTGCTTATAATACGGAGCGTTCCAAGAATTTTCCATCGACATTATAATTGATCAATGCAATTGAAAGAATATCGAACGATCGTCTCGTGAAGTAGATTATATTCTTAGTGTAACAGATGATTTCGAATCCATTGTTTGACACGGTTTTATCACTTTCGGAATGAAATTCGCGTTTGCAAGCGCGAGTACGTCTATTAGAATACGTCGAGTGGCACGATTAAAAAATTAACAAGTCAGATGGGATCATTGGTTGGCGAGCTCGGACGTACTCCGATCGCGTGACGCGTTACAGAATTCGACCCGTTCCGCGCATAAAATTATCGAACTGCGTGACGCGATCAGCATTCGCACGCGGGAACTATGACCAAAGAGGGAGAAGGAAAAAACGGTTCGCGGTAGTCGGAGTTCCGCGATTAGAGCATTAGAGAACGTCTAGAGGGATCTCGAATAGACGAGGAGCTGTTCGATACTCACGTGTCTCTTTGCCAGCGGACACTATTCTCGTCTCCGGAGCACGAAAAGCATCGGCCGACGTTCGGGGAAAGATCACTTCCGCAGCCACCCTCGGACCGTTATCCACACTTCTCCCCGGTTCTCCTACAACGTCGTAAACGCCACAAAAATTCCTTTAGGTATTCCTGGGATCACAATCTTCCAAGCTCCAGAATAGAGCAAGCTGTCACTCGCGCAAATCAATTCCGAGTCACACCGCGTCGCGTACAGAGGAAAAACGATGACGAAGTAGTCTTTAAGCGTTTACGAAAAACGATTACGTAGAGTTTAGTATAAAAGTAAAAAAAAGAAAGACGTGAATAGAGATCCGGAAGAAAGGAGCCGATCTCCTTTCCCCACTGTGGTTTTATTGTACGGTATATTCGTAGGTGTTGCTCGCTGCAACGACGTTCGCGGTCTGTCGTGTCGGTCGGTCCCCGAACGGAATCGGTATCACACTGCGAGGGAAGAAACCCTTTTGCGCCCGCGCGTTGCTCCACACGTATTTCGCGTATCTGTGTGCAGACGGATATTATATATACAGCACGCGTGTCCCTGTACTGCCCTTCGGTTCCGAATATATATATATATTTGTATTTTTTTTGCGTTTTTTTTTGTTTTATGAAAAGTCGGACAGGAATTGCTGTTGCGCGAATCCGCACGAACAGTCACTCGCGATTGCCGCTGCGAGACTGGAGCGCGGGGAAACATGTGCAGCCTCTTACATACCGTTAAGGGGTGGGGAGTAGGGGGAGCCACCGACGTCGTAGTGACGTGCCGCGGGTGGGGAGCGGAGGATCCCACTCCGGGCGTTACGCGCAACGAGAGGGGTACGGCTTGGCAAGGACGCGAGACCTCGACGTGTCGCGGCTGCTCCGGCCGTGTCTGTGCCGTACCGTACTCATACCACTGCCGCCCGTTTTTCCGCTCGCAGCCGACACACAACCCGCGTGCGTCTCGCCTTTTCTCTGGGCCACGCTGATAAGGGAAGTTATCGCGAGACCGGCTCCTCTCGCGGGATTCGGAATTGAATGACCCCGGGGTGAAAAAAGAGGGTCGCCCCATTTGGACCGTGTCCCCGAATTGAACTATACGCCGCACGCTAGCGTGCACGAGTTGTACGTATATGTATGTATGTACGCGCGGATGGATGTTATAGATAGTGCGCCGCTAGAGCTTGTTCCTTTTTGGAGCTGGTTAGCCATACTTAGAGCCTAGTTTCTGCGTTGTTGAGATTTATCGGGGGAAATAGAGATCCGAGGATGGAGGACTGCGGCAGAATGTTTTGCATCCTTAACTTTACTGCCTGGCACGGGCGCACGGATACTTTTTGTCTGAACGAGGTCTCGGCAATTGTTTTCTACTTATAAACAACGCGTTTTTAAATCCTCATACTCTGTACGGGAGAAGATGAACAGAACGTCGAGAGTTACAGTGACGCGAATACAATTTGCTGTAAATCGGAACTTTTAATTGGCAGTTCAGCCCACGCGGTAATCTACCCGTTATTAAAATTTATGGATCTTATTGCGCGTGTAAACGAGCTTCGCATAGCGTTAACTATACCATGAGTTAGATCCGGTTCGCATCTTAAATTACCTACTCGCTATTAACGATGCACGGGATCACTTTCGATATTACTATTAAATATTTGATTTCGTGTCAATTTGTCAAACCAATATTAAGAGATTTTCTTGTTGACCATAAGATGGGAGATTGGCGAACTGCATATTTTATGATCACTGTCAACATTCGTTGTTCTAATTGCCTCGAAAACGGCGAGAATGAATCGGAGGGCGAGAGAATGGGTTAATCGCGTTAAAATCGAGCGACCTTGATTTACTTCGGCGTCAGCACGTGAACGTGCAGGAAGCCCACTATCTGAAGACGATCGCGACAAATCGTAAGGCAGATTCGTATCGCGACTTCCGCGATGAGGTAACATACACGTAATCACAATTGCAAAGACCGTGTCGGCTGTTCTGAGGGGAGGAATTCATTCTTTCTTTTCTTAGCGAAGGAGAAAAGGTTTCGTGGGTCGAACCGCGACGGAAGTGACTCTTACATCGTTTTACAAAGGCTCATGAATCGCCCTTTTGCCGCAGATCGAGGCTGATGCTACGAATCTTGTTTACAACGTAATTCAATTTTAACTTTGATCGGTCCATCTTCGCTTTAATTTACTCTTAAAATCCTGCAATGCGATTTTTTTGCATCGATTTTGCACGAGCGTCATGCTTTTTCGAACGCGGTTATTGCTATAGAGATTAACAGAAGTTGAAGTGCATATGTGAGCCACGTGTAACCCAGAGCGGTCGGTTCTATGTGTGTGTCAAGATTACGATTAATCTAGAAACCGGGTGAGATGTTTTCCGATACGATTCAATACATAAGGAGGTGGACATTCACGTAGATCGGAACAACACGTTAGATAATATATTAATTAACCAACGCACCAGTAGAGCAAAGATTGCGTAAACTTTCAATGAACATATCGGTACTGCGCGTTACTTAAGTGAACAAAAAGGAAAGCGATATGACTCAATTTCCAAGAGCATGTCGTCTTTTTATGTTAAACGTGACGCATTTTTATCGAGTGAAATAAGAGAAATCGCTGTTAGATAACGCAATATACATATATATAAATATCGAAATGCGTGCAGTCAGATCTAATAACTGTAAGCCTACTAACCCCGGAGCTAATGGAACCCCAACAACGAGCGGATATTGTCCACGCGCCGCGTATTTATATGTCAAAAGCCTGTCATGCGTCTTTTTAAGCTCCCTCCCTGTTCGCCATCGGCGGCATTGAATAAAACGTGGCACACGTACACACGCGCGTCTACGTCGTAAGAAGTATACGCACGAGCGCGCGTTTCAGGGTGCAGGATTTAAGCACGTATATAGTTTAGCAGGAAGGAAACGTCAGGGGCACACGCGGCACACACACCGTCAGACACCGTGTGTGTGTCAGTCCTCCTTTCGCGCGTGCCCTTTAAAGGTTCCACAGAAAGGAACACGCGCTCAGTAAATAAAGGTGCATTGCATCGTTCGTCCCGGCTCGTTTCCTCGACGTTTAACCACTCCAGCGGGGCTCCTGATTCCATTTCCAAAGACAAACTTCACTTTCTCATGGCGATCACATCAATTTGTACCTCCGTTGGAATCATTCAAATATTAGGACCTTGAATAAGTTCTCGCTGTTTCTTTAAAGATGGTAGTAGCAGTACCCCGTTCTTGGAATTTCGAATGGTAACACACATGCAAGGCAATAGTGTATCTAAGCTTAAATTTCAGTGTATGGTAGTTCACTTTAGTGTAAACAAAGTAATTTTTTCTTAGTTCTGAAAATGTCTACTTTTGTGCCGAATAAAGTGTATTTGCGGGGAATTTTATTGCACTACTTTATTCAAAAGAAATCTGCAGCTGAAGCACATAGAATAGAAGCACATATTCTTGTTGAGACTTATGGTGACAATGCTTCGTCGGATACGACATGCAGAGACTGGTTTCGACGCTTCAAAAATAATGATTATTGAACTTGAGGATAAAGAACGTTCTGGCGCACCGAAAAAATTTGAACATGAAAAGTTGGAGGAATTACTCGATCAAGACCGATGTCAGACGCTAGCAGAACTTGGAAAAACATTACAAGTAGATGAGTCTTTGAATGAAATGTTTTTGTTCCTTATAATTTAAATAAAGCTTTTATTTTGTAAAAGAAACAGCGAGAACTTATTCAAGGTCCTAATATGTTGACTTATCAAAAAACAGTAAAATGACGATATCACTGATTTTCACGATATGGTGATATCTGAGAAAGAAGCAGCCAAAAGAGAGACTGTACACTGTCTAACATGTATTCCGGTGTACGCATTTCCGCGGAAAAGAGGTTTCGCGCAGCCCTTTCTACTTCTCTTTCAACCAGCCGCCCCTTAAGATCGAGTTGCTGTTTCTTCTTCTTTTCCAGTTGCCAACTCTCTTGAATTCGGTTTAGTTTCTTCGCAGCCCTATCGATCGTATCCATCCTTCTTATCGCCTTGTCCCGCTCTCCTTTTATCAATTTTTTTTTTATCCCCCGGCCCGGCGGTCAGTCCCGTTTGCTGCTCCTTTCGCCGCTTCCGCTCGATCCGGTTACGCCTTCGTTTGCACGTCCGCGCGGTCCCAGCCAGCGGCCCCTGTTGACTTTCCTTTTAGTCGTATTTACGGATCCCATCTCCTATTTGTCTTTACCCCTCTGCTCGATATAATTTTATTTGCGACTACTCCGCTCTCGCTCGTGTTTGTGCCGCCTCTCTGCCATGCGTATCCAATGCAATCCACTTCGCAATTCTTTCACTTATTCCTCCACTCCGTCGCTTGCATCGGTTTATTTTAAGACACAGATCGAACACGCGTGAATCCGATTCTCCTCTGAGCTCTTCTGGCTTCAAGATCAGCCGGGTGTAATCGATATCGATCTTTCGGTTAAGTACGGGTTAAACTAAATTCTGGCTTTTAGTCTTTTATTTGAACCCTTCCCCGAGGACGCTCTCGCTCGGTTTTCCTTTCCTTTGTTGCATCAGTAAACAGGTTAGCCAATTTTTCTGGCGCAGGAAGCAGGAACGTGGGAGAAGCACTCGGAATAAGAATGTGGACATCGGCAGAAGGAGGCACGCCGGGGGGGTTTTAGAACCGCAACGTTTTACGTACGCGCACACAGCCGAGCGCGGACAATATACACGCGGGAAACGTGCCGCGCATATATATCCACATCTGCGTATTGTTCCAAGCGGGTTTTTCGACTGAGATTAAGAGGCTAGCGCACGTAGAGTCCGGCCCCTAAGTATGCCAAGGATTACCGGTATGAACTTTTATGTTACGGTAAGCCCGCGAACGCAATAATCCGATAACGCAGGAAACCGGTGCCGGTGTTACGTTCGCGCGCTACCGGCGCGCCGCGGTGACAGATTAGCTGGTGAACGAGTTCGAAAGTTATCGGGCAACTTGGATTCCCCCGCGAGGAAATAACGCCGTGAGTAATCGGGACGGTGTAATCCGTGACCCGAGTGTTCCACGCGTGTTCATCGCAATTTTTATACCAAAGGGGGAACTTTAGAATAGTTTGATTGATACATGGAAAACTCTGTTCGCGTGTGTCTTGATTACGAACTTTCGCATTTCACTCGAGGAACTCTTGAGCGATGATTTACAGAAAGGGGAATTCATGATTACTTTAATGACATTTCGCGTTCGAGAAAACATTTCACTTCCTCGATGTAACAGAACATGTACGCGGCGCATGGAACTACAAACGGAAACAATTCGCTCCTCGGTTGCCACAATTATTTTCACCTTGAGCACGTCCAGCAATTAATCAGCGCGGCTCTTAAATTCGCTCGCGCGTGCGATCACGCACAAAACGATTTGTTAATTAAAAAACAATCGGAACAACACGCGTCGTGGCCGCCGGTATACGTATTAATGATTCGTCAGGAAACAAAAGACGGTAAAACTGTGGGAAGGGCTCTGTGTGTCTGCGCAATTAAAATTACACCACGGAGGTAATCAATCGAAATTTCCTCCCGATAAATCACGGGCTGATTAACAGCCGGCGATAACCGGACCGATAATCGTATTTGTTCCCTATCGAAGGCGCCGTAACTATAAAGTACGTGCGTACTATAAATGTAAGGACGTGATTCGATTCATCTGCTATCATGTATAATATCAATCATGAATAATAGTTGACGCTCCTATTACGAGTTCTATGAATTAATAAACGTTCGTCGAATGTTACAAATTATATGATGATCGTGAATCGTAGTAGAAAAGAAATGTAAATGGGACAAGGTTCTTCGGTTTCATTTTTGTTTGCAGCACTTTTGCATGTAAAATTTCCTTATTCGTGCGATCGGTTTTATAGTCACGGCAAGCAGCGTGGCGAGTTTCTATTTTCCAGTGTCAAACCGTTCGTGGTCACGGCCAACCAGGCTGAAAACATTCGTGTACTCGCTCGAGCCTTGCACGCTCGTCCGTCGTTATTTTGCGTAACGAGCTACCGTTCTTCCAGCACCGTTTTACGACTGACCTCGTGGCACGTGTACGTACGTACGTACCTACCAGCCGGAATCAAACTAGTCATGTTGGGATCCAACCGTAAAACTTCCTGTTGTGCCACGCGAATTGCGTTTCCCTTTTAATAACTAATTTACATGTTCGGCGATTTTTCAAGG
>SMSR01015820.1:0-19028 GCA_019453355.1 Ceratina japonica
CAACTGTTCTCGAGAGAGATAACGATCAGTCATCGAAAGGCATCACGTTTCAAGTGATCCAGAGTATCTTATCTCTTATTCCGTCATCTCGTATAACGTTAAAGCTAAGGAAGGTAATATACTGAGAATTGTAAACTTCTGCATCCTCAACAGACTCATCTAGATACACTGGAATATGAAAAGCAATAACACTCGAAGTAAATATTTGATTTGACTAGAAATCTGATAGTTCGAAGATCGGCGATGGCCCGAAGGGTCGAAGGNGTCTAAACCCCGGAGGAAAAAAGGCGCATAAAAGATATTTAGATATCGCCTAGCAAAAGAATCTGATCAAACTTTTTAACGATTTCTTCAAAACTTCGTAATTGTCTGACCAAGAGTCGGTCGACAAGAGCCAGTTGATTGATATGAGAGCTCTGAGAGATTCATCACCCGGTTTTTTGTCAGACACCTGGCCCCGGGCAAAGACTCCGCGACTTTCTCCTCTTTCAGACCCCTTTTTCTTGAAATCGGCCAATTAAACGGACGTTAAAGGCAATCAGGAACACTTGTTGCTGGCCCGGAATACAAATTAATCTCGTCCCTCTGTTAACACGCGCCCGGAGCCCGTATAACTGGCGCTGGAAACGAGATTTTAATACAGGAGCCAGCTTAGATCCATTAAACGGTCAATTATGAAAATAATGAAGCAATCAGACGGAATTATGAATAAATTTGATTATCGAGTTTCTTATTCTACGGAAGATCGAGATGAGACCCGTGGCTGCTCGCTCGCAGTTAGAACAATTAATTTAGTTTGTTAACGAGCGCCGAGGATGAAAGTTGAACAGACTCGATTTAAGTGTTTACGTGCGGAGGAGGAGGAGGAGGAGGTGGGCGCTGGCTGGCTGTGTTCGTTATTATTCTAGATGCAATTAACGCGGTTATCAGCAGTGCTCTCTCGGAAAGTTCCCGGCTAGAGCTTTTTGGCATTATTGAGTAATTAATCCCGGCCGGCGAAACTTTGCAAGTTCTTAGCCGTGCCGCGGGTATAAAAGGGACATTTGCATGGAAAACCGANCTGTTACGGTCTTCTTTTGAACCGCATAAAGCCGGCGGTAACAGAGTAACTATATTCCCCGTCTGGAAAGACGGTTAACGTGTTTGTCCCGCCGGAACTGGGTTAAGCCTTCGGCCAGGACTTTGTCATTAACGGAAATGAACACCCTAATAGCGTCACGGATTCGCAGATGGAGAAACGGCCGTCTTCATTATTTTTTAATCAATTGGATTTCCGGAAACGTCCCCGACGGTTCTTCCATTTTTTGTACCAAGTTCCACGATCCGATGGGACTAGGACTCGTCGTTTTCTCAGTCCGCGAGCACTTATTGGCTTTGTATAAAACAGTATCCTTGGGAAATGATACATAAATAAATTGTTAGATTGAATTAGGCGTACTGAATTGGTAATGGGAGTAAATGGATTGAACACAATGATTCGATTAGGAGGTTGGCTGAATCGCGTGGTTGCGATTCCCTTCACGTTGCGTTTTATGTCTACCAGGTCTCTGCGAAATACCAGGACCCGAATACACAAGAATCTGTTCGTCGCCATGGTCGTCCAGGTCCTGATTCGATTAACAGTGTACATAGACATCGCGCTAGTCAGGAAGAAGACTTACGGGATCCAACGTGGCATTGGGAACACCGTAAGTACCCTAATTACGGTTCAAATGTTCCACAGAAATGTTGCATTCCACAATTGTTGCACGAGTTAGTATTCCAGTCATCGTTCGTCTAAATAACGAATGGAAGCCAACGTTGCCGGGATTGTTACTAGTAAAAGCCAGTCAGTATCTTTGAAGCTTAAAACTGTTCTTTGTGCCGTTCGTATAATTTTATCGTTCAAAGTTGAAGATCTGTTGTGTACGTCCTTGGATCCGTTTATATCGTCAACAAACATTTGATAGCCGACGGAAAAAGTTGTTAGTAAGAAACGGCGTTAAAATAATTGAACGACTTTTGTTTTGTTACATTTTGTATACACGGAAGAGTTGGAAGTTTCCAATCGAAGTTTGTTTTCTCGTTTTGTTAAGCCGGTGCTGTGCGAGGCGAGCTACGCCCTCCTCGAGTACGCAAAAACGGCCATGTTCATGTGGATGTTCATCGAGGGCTTGTTCCTGCACAACATGGTCACCGGTAAGCGGATGAGGAGCTGTGTCGGTGTATCGAATGGTATACTATTTAGCTCGTAACTAGCCGCGTCCCGGTTCGCCTCCTCCCCCCGGAACGTTTGCGTCGACCAACAGGCCAGGATTGAAAAGCAAAGTTTATCAGAGAGCCGGCCGGGGTCGCTACGGCCCTAAGGCGTTTCCATCCTAATTAAAAGTTTGATGAAGCTTCGGCTTTACTTTTCGACCGGGTATCACCGATGACGTAACGAAATCCGGCTAACTTTCTCGCGGCACGCGGCTCTGCCCGTCCTCCACCGATACTCGCGACCCGAAAATGTCCCGCGAACGAAATATATACGTTTGTAACTTCGGGACAAGTTTTAAATGACGGCCGCGCTTAATGGGCAGCGCGCGTTTTAAGGTATTACGGCTAATACAATCACCGGGTGGAGTAAATGTTTCCGAAACACTTCCGACCGTTTCGATATTGAATTTAATGCGGCCGATGGTCGTAAATTGCTTGCGGAATAATTCATCGCGTCGCGTTCCAAGCGTTTCCGACCGCTGCGGCAAAATATCGTTGTGTATTTATTTAACGAGGAATTGAAAACGTTCGCGCCCGATACTCTCCGCCGCGGATCATCGATTTACGGGGAGATTTATGCGGAAACGGTTGAGAGAAGACTGCCGTCCCTCGGGATATAGATATTGATTGAAAATTCTTGCTCAAGTATCCGTTCTCGATTATTGTTTCAGTAACGGTATTCCAAGAGAATTCCTACTACAGAATGTATCGGTTCATCGGCTGGGGCTGCCCGGTCCTTATGACCCTCGCTTGGGCCGTCATCATGGCATTCTATTATCATCCGAAGTCAAAGTACGTCCAAACGGTGAACTTAATTAAGATAAGATTTACTTTTACACCCACGCACGTCTTCAATAATATTCTCGAGATGAAATACTTCGAATTTCGTATAATACATGGCTGTGATTCAACGTTTGTCATCAGATTCTCCAGATGCTGGACTGGATATAATTTGTCTTCCTACTTTTGGGTTCTGGAGGGTCCCAGATTCGCGGTAATATTGGTAAGTCGAAGTTAACTCTGTCAGAGAAATTTCTTGAGAATCATTCGTTCCGTCTCTGATCCCCCAGCTCAATTTTTTGTTCCTGCTGAATATCGTAAGAGTGCTGGTGGTGAAACTCCGGCAGAGCCACACAAGCGAGATCGAGCAAGTGCTGTAAGTTCGATCGGGATGCAAGACTAAACGCAGATCGTGCATTATTGACTGCGGATTTGTGAATTATAAATTTAGTCGAGTGGTTGTTGAGAGCGTTTCCGATATTTCCGTTGCAGAAAAGCCGTGAGAGCAGCTGTGGTGCTTCTGCCGCTGCTAGGCATCACCAACGTGCTTTTTATGATCGAAGCGCCGCTGCACAACGTAAAGAAATTCGCTTTATGGTCCTATTCAACGCATTTCCTGCAGTCCTTTCAAGGTCTTTTCATAGCTACACTTTACTGCTTCCTGAACGGCGAGGTGAGCGCGACTATATAGCTTAATAACTGGCATCGCGTCGGCCCGCGTAATTAATATAAACACGGCCGTACGTTGAATCATTAAGCGAAGATTACACAAGCGCGGCGGCCGGATTTCACGAACGAAAGCGGCCGCGGACGATTTAGCTGTTGTTGTTTATGGGAGACTTAAAATTGCGAGTCTGTTGGCGAAAGGGATTTGGTAACTTGTCCACGAGTAATCGGCAGCCTCCCGTTGGGAGCGTCACATGTTCCGGTTTGTCTTTCCAATCAGTGATTAATGCGGCACGGTGATTAAACGAAACCCGCCCGGTTGCTCGTGCATTATTCATGGGAGACACAGCGGAGTAAACAGTGCACCCATGGGAACCGGACCAAGGCCGGGGGGGTAGAAACGTTTCAACAAAGAATCGTTTAACGGTCTCTCTCGCGATACTTAAACGGTCGCCGCGGTATTGCTCAAACCGAGTGTAATCTAATCGGGCAAAAGAATCTTTTGCAGGGGGTTAATTCAGTGTAACTTAATTAAATGATAAATCACGGTTCCGTGTTGCAGGTAAGGCTCGCCTTGGATAAAACTATTTCCGTCTATCTTTCCTTAAGAGGAACCGATCTGCAGGCAAGGAGACAGTCGACCTTCAGCGGTTGCCAGCCCCAAAGAATTGCGTCGGGTGAGTGATTCGATTAATTTACCAACCGCTTCATACCGGATCACCTGTCGCAATTTTTACTCGCTCGCAATCGTTATTCAATTAATTTATACACCGTCGCAGCGGGCATTCGTAATGACGTCTCGCGGGAGAGCGAGATCGCTTTGCAAATATGCAATTCGCAATGTTCCGGCGGAACACGTGCCCTTTCCGCGACGCATATCGTAAAACAGGTGATCCTGTAAGAATAATTTCATGCGCACCGATATGTTCGTCCGCGCACCCGAATGTGTGTGTGTGTGTGTTTGTTTATTATTCTCACACGCCGAAGCGGAATTGGTTAATATTGATTCACGCATGCTAGATGCAAACACGTATCTCTTTAAATGATTATTGTCCCTCTTATTTATCTCCCCCTTTTTTTTTTTAGAGGTACGTTTTTAATTAACGGTGGAAAAATGTAACGCGTTCGCGGGTGACCCAGTTCTTAGCGGAAAGATAATTTCCTTCCTTAACTTCCACCTCCGCGATTGTGAAAAACCGAGGGAGAAGATACCTCGGTCTCTTTGCCGCGTTACTTTTCCATTCGACGCCGACTCCCACCCTTTGTGCGCCGCGTTCCGCGACGGACGAAAGAAAGGAAAAAAAAAGATATTATTAAAATATTATTGCGCGGTTACTGCTGGAAAAGTAGAAGAGGAATCCGAATAATTTGACGTTTGCCGGCAACGAAACGCGGACGCGGCGGCCACAGGTTGTTTAATGTCGTTAATAAATTCAGACCGTGATAATTATTCATGTTCGCGGTTCGCCGAGCGAAATTGATGGCATGGCTTCCAAAACGGCGCCCGGAGTCCTTGCAAATTACGTTCCGAGAGAAACAGCTCCTTTCATCGTATTTAGTATTCCATTAATATTTTCCATTCCCTTCTGAATATAATATTGTTGTTATAATAATTATTTTAATTCGTTATCTCATTATGTGGTCAGGGCAATCTGTAAAATTATTTACGCTACTTTCCAGGTGGATTTTAGTTAAATATCTGTGCTGCATGTCTCTTGATACTCGATTGTTAAGATTTTGCTCCATTTCGCATGGCCATTTGATTTTTTTCAGTTCGTAATCACCCGAACTACTTTTGTTACTCACGCAATCTATTGACAGTTTCAAGGCTTCCAGTTTCATTCACTACCATTGTAGTCCCGTGACAATAGACTCTCTTTATAAATAAAAGAGCTGTCATTATTTTTAGCGACGGTCTCTCGTATAATGTCAAAGTTCGTACACCGTGTCAATTACACCGAACACCGGTCGTCAAATGTTGCACAAGTCCGGTCTCATTTCGCCTCAGTTCACCCGGTAAAAAGTTTCCAAATTCGTTCTTGCATTTCTTAAATGTTTTTATCTAATCCGCGTTTATTGCATTCATTTATTCGTGGTAAACGCTTCATCGCGAGTAGTTCGCTTATTAGACTGCGTATTTTTGTGTTAATTTAAATGGTAAATAATTTTATGTTAATTTGAATGGAAGGTGGAACAACACGATCTCGACGCATCTCTTCGCTTGTTATGTAAATAATTTCGTGCACACGTTCAGCTGCGGTGAGCCCGGAAAATGCGCAGTCTAATTATTATTTTAGCTGTCAAAGCACGCGGAGGATTGGCTACGTATTGCGCAAGAAATGGAATTATTTTTAAAACAAGGTCGTCGAATATTCGCAAGAGTTGTCACAGAAACTCCGGCCCGTGGGGAGGTGGGGGGTGGGAGGGTTTCAATCAAATTAATGAAAGCCTGAGTTCTCCAGGCCCTCTCTCCCTCTTTCGAGGGCTGGAAACCGTTGGCCGAGCTTCTCCTGAACCGAAATCGATTTCGCACGCAGCTCTCTTGAATCAGCCCCGGAGATCGATCACAATTTTCGAACGAGGGAGAGAGGAATGAAATAAAACTGACCAGTTCGCCTCTCACGTTTCAATTACAATCGCCGGTCTCTTATCAAAGTCTCGAATCAACTGATTCACATCGACGCCGCCTCGTTTGACTTGTGGTATTAAAGGAGGACTTGTTACTTTGAAATTGGAAACCTTTTGCTTGAATCGATCCGTTTGTGCCCTTCAAAATAAGACACAACCAAGTCGATATACAGTGACTCCCGTTAATATCCGGACACACTTCAAAACGGAATAAGTTCTTTAATATCGACTAACTTAATTTTTTCTGGGCTTTTAAAAGGCTTAGTTTACTATGTAATGTGTAACAAACAATTAAAATAAATTACTATTTGTCAAAATCTCGAAGAAAAAAGAAAAGATCATGATGTTAAACTTTTTTGTTAAAGGCTCTAGCAAAAATTTGAAACATCCCGTTTGTAGATCTAAAATTGTTATATGAATGTATAAAGTTTGATAAAAATCCATGAAACCATAAAAGAGTTAGACATATCGAAACATGTAAAAATTCTTCAATTTATCCCAGTCGTAGATTTTCAAGTCGTGGAGAACTGCAATTTTTTAAATTTCTAATCACTTATAGCTTATAGCAATATTGATCGATTTTAATTAAACTTTGTACATGCATATAACTTACTCAGATCTGCAAACGAGACAATTCCAATTTTTATTACATTTACCTAATAAAAAAGTTAAAAACCGTGTCCTTTACTATTTTCCTCGCGATTTCAATGAACACCAAGTTTTCTTAATTTTTTGCACATTCTATAGTAAATTAAGCTCTCTAAAATTCCACGGAAGATAAAGTTGTTTAATCCAATACTAAAAATCTTATACCGTTTGAAAATGTGTCCGAATATTAATGGAAGTCACTGTACACTGTTTCACAAATTCCGACGTACTCCCTCTATTATACTATGTTCTATTGTATATGATTTATATAAATGATATGTTGTCTTATGTTTATTTCTGAAGCAACGCGAGAGTCAGACCTGGGGAAACAGACGGATTTGGGCAGATGTTAGATATACGTAAAAGAGATTCGGCAAAGTAGGGATTGGGTAGGTGTGAATAATGACGATTGATACTGTGTACACGCAGTCATCGAGATGGAGGAGGATGAGATGAGGTCGACCGGATGGATAAGACTGTGCTGTCGCGGTGGTAACACTCCACCGCCGGACCGACCTGCCGAGTGAGTAATGATCGAGGAAAGCTCGCCAATCCGCGTTTAGATCATTACCAGCATCGACCAGGTCGATCCTCCCCGCGGCGTCATTTACTAGTAGGTAAAAAGTCACACGCACCCCACGCTCACGCATGCGCCTTTCACCTCTTTCGTTAATTCTCGCAACGCTTTATGCGATTTTTAATGTCCGTTCGAGTTCGTTTCTCTTAATCGCAGCGAAATCGTCCGACACGGAGTCCAGGCTAATCCTTTTTTATTCGGAACGTGTCCGTCAAACGACGTTCCTTTCGCTTGACCTTTTCGTTTGCTCTTCCGGGCTTTGCTGAAGTTGCCCACATCAATTGGTTCACCCGTGTAGGTCGCATGGTCGTTCAGGCTTCGCGCTGTGCATGCCTCGCACGTTCCCGGATTTATTCGGTTTTTATTGTATTTCGTACAGAGAAGCGTTTTTCAAACGGTCAAATGAAATCTCGTCAATAGAATTCCACGAATTATCGTTTTGTCCGATGCAATTGAAAAAGACCGGTCGTTCTCCTTTTTTTCGTTTTCGTTGTAACCCGCGTGTCTTTGTTTGTCCCTTTGGAAAGCTATTTGTCTTGCGGCGGTTGTTTCCCGTAAACGACACTCATCCCCTATTGGCTACGCGCCTGATTTCCGGTTCCAGAACAGCAGTCTGACCGCGGAGCCTCCTTGGACTCCTCGACGTTGGAGAAAAGCTTCAGGGTCACCTTCGCACCGTGAACAGACTTTTCGGCTTTCAACAGTTGTGAAATTCCGATGAACGGGCTCGAATAACGTCTGTGCCGCGTGGAGCGATTGATTTATCCGGAGGAATTGATCTTTGGTTGATATATGAAAATTGATAGGAGCGAAACATAATCTGTGATCACATGGCAATTAATTATACGTTGGTAATAATTGTGAATTAATATAATTTAAAAAATCTTGCCATCTGATAGCAGACGTTCAAACATGTGTGAGTGTTTAGAATTTTAAAATTGTTTGCGAACAGTTAGGGATTTTCATTCGAATTTTTATATGATTTGTAATCGATGGAGGATGATGGTATCGGTTTGTTTCGTGGGAGAGGAAAGTTAGATTTATAACTGGATATGTGTGTGTCGTCGTTTACTGTAAGAATTCTCTTTACCAATCGGTGTGGACTGATCGAGTATGTAAGTGTAACGTTTGCAAGCTTTGTTAAAACAGTCGCAGGGTAATAATTAGCATAGTAAAACCTGGCTAAAAATCATCGCTTGGACGACTTTCCAGCTGTGCGTTTTTTAAACATGTGAATAAATAATCGTGAGATACCTTGCTCTTTTCTTCCACTCGAGCGTTTCACTTTTCTGTCATTATTACATCTAGTTGAACATTTCATTCTTATCCTGTAAGCCGAGTGTCTGTTATCGCACCGAGCCAGTTATCAAATTGTAGTGGAATTGTCTGGGGAGCTCGATTAAATTGATTATAAGTCCCAACGTTTTATCGTGTTTGGAAAAATTCTTTTATTTAATCATACAAAAACACATTCTCTACAAAGTACGAGTTTTTCTCTTCTAAGAAGGAACCTGATTGAATTACATTCAACCTCGCCGAGTTCAGTCAGTGTAAGACACGTTTTTTTACGATAAGTCTTGAAGCTATAAATAATCGTGGAGATCCACTTAAGAGGACGGATTAGACAAATTTCCTACACCTATTCCCTTTGACTTACGTTCTTTTTAACTAAACAAGATAATTAAATGATTGAATACAAATTGTGAAACGCAGTGTTAGTTTAAAACGTTTTGTAAACTATCACAGAATTAATCTAAACCATTGATTGCGATTATCGAAAGTAATACTGTTTAATGTGCCCATTTCCACGAGGGAAAACAAATTTACCTTCGTTAATTATATCGCTAATTAATATTGTCTATCTCAGCAATAATTGGGCCTGTCGTCCTCGTTCGAGCAAATTAGAACTCGTCGTGGAAGCTGCGCTCTGTGTCTACCATCTTGCTGGTAAGGAACAGGTCCATTTTGCTCAGAATTTCCGATAGATTCAATTTCCCATCCAAATCCGTGTCTGACACGCTGATCAAATGCTTCGCCTCTTGTATCGCGTGCCTGGGATTTCTCAGATCTATGTACATCTGAAAGTACAATATTAATGTGTAAAAAAAGATGAATTCCTTTTATAAATTCCTTAAACTGGTGGCAGAGTGNATATACAATTTTAATAATAATTGACAGAATTCTGTTATTATTATTATTATATTGTAAAGTGCTGAGGTTGGAATCAACAAGTGTTATTTATTTATATCTTTTACGTTTGATTCGGGAAGAATCTTGTCAATATCAGTTCTCTATGGGTAGAGGTAAACTGTCGATCTGACAGCGGTGGCTGTCTGCATGTTTACCTACCAGAAGTTCCGTTCTATCGGCTCTCCCGTTTCTATTCTTGTCGATAAGGTGTCTGAACTCCTTCCGCCTGTCCTCGCTGCCGCCCACCGCCTCGTGTTTGTCCTCCTTCAAGTCCAGCCCCACACCCTCCGACGGTAAATCCGAGAATTCGTCCTCCGTTAGCTGTTCGTCACCGTCGCGATCTAAAAACGACAGTAAAAAAAAAACAAGCAAGAGAGAGTGTAGAAAATCCGGGTCAAATACTGTTATCGTGCTTTGAGCTTTTTCAAATATAAGATTTGAATCTGTTGAAATTATTAATCCGTAACCGGAAGCCCCAGCTTTGTCGAAAAAATAAACGAAGAGGAGATAGAACACATAAAATATTGACTTCGATGTTGAAAGAATCCTGCGTTACTCTTTTCAGATGTGGAATCAGATAAAGTCTGGGGCGGACGTTAACGCATTGGGTGTCGTACCGAATTTCTCGAAAAGATCCTCGACCATTTGCAGCAGGGCTCGGTGGCTGCTCTCCGGGTGGGTGAACGCGAGAAACTCATCGAGAGTGAGCCTCTCCGGATCGTTTCTGGCAGCCTCCGCCCACCTGGCCCTGTCCCTCATGATGCTCTCCTTCAGCGGCCGCGACAGGTCGCCGTGCCTCTTGTCGTGCGAGCTCACGTAGCTCTCGGGAAATCCGTGGGACTTGAGAAAGTACGCGTGATACTCTTCCCACGAGATCTCGCCTGTAACCACGTCTACTTATCTCTCGCGAACGTGCTTAATCGAAACGACAGCCCGTCTCTCTCATTTGAATTAAAAGTTCTGTACAAGAACCAGTGGATATCTTTATTGAGAAGGATGCAATGTCGATTTTTTAATACTAGTACTGACACGAACTAGGAAAAATGAATGGTTTTAAATGGAGAAATACATGTATAAAAAGAAAGGTGATAAGGTCAATGTAACTATTTCTACTCATGTCCCTATTTTTCCTCATTCTACAGTATTTATATTATTAAAAATTTACGATTTATTTAATAAATATTACTTAATTCAAAAATATTTTTTGTTCATTTGTTAAATAAATCCTAAATTTTTAATAATATAAACACTGTATTATTTAGTAATTATTATAATAATATAGTAATATAATTGCAGTAATTTTGAATTATATAAATATTACTTAATTCAAAAATATTTTTTGTTTGTTTGTTAAATAAATTGTAAATTTTTAATAATATAAATACTGTAGAGTGAGCAGAAATAGGGACATGAGTAGAAATAGATACATTGACCTTATATCTAATGTTAAACAAATTCAAACCAATTCAATTCAATAATTGGTAAACGGCATATTTTTATGCTGAACGAAATATTTTTAGAGCTGAAGTATTAAACAAATCTAGGCATTAAATTTTCCAAAATCTGAGCATTTAAGAATCTGTTCGTTCAGAAAATACGGCTTACCGTTCCGTGGGTTATTGTCGATCATCGTAAACAGGCCGATGTTCTCCCTCATGGCTTTGCTGATGTGTTCAGTGATCTTGGCGTGTATCCACCTAGCCAGCTCTTGCATATCCAATAAGAGGTCCTGGTCAGTGTCCGCCCTGTGAAACACGTTCTCTAACAAAGCCCTCGGGTTCTCCAGGCTCCCTTCCGGTCTCTCGATCTTCCGTTCCGCTTCCCTTTTGTCCGAAACAGCTTCCAGCTCCAAGAACAGGCTTTCCATCGCGGACCCCTCGCTTTCCTGTTCGCGTTTAGACGCGGGGCTCTTCAAAGGCACGTTTCGGTTGTACCTGACGAAGAGCAGGGACAGGTAGATAACGAGGGGCACCAGGACGGTCCAACGGAGCAGCCGGAGCCACCTCAGCTCGGATTTAATCGCGAGCTTGTACATCTGACAAGGATAAAGAGTTTCGATATTGATCAACTGATAAGCCTATTCATATCTTCGTTCTATTAAATTATCGTATATGTATATAGTGTCATAGACACACGTTTTTTTCAAGCACGGTGTAAAAATTCTTTTCAGAATATCGTACATTTAATTCATTCATTTTTAATGATTGAATCATTTTGTTGTTGCATAAACAAAATTCTTTTTATATCGACATTATTTCCGATAATTATAACTCTGATTTTTTTAATTTGTATATTTATATTAAATTATCATATATATATAGTGTCATAGACACACGACTTTTTCAAGCACAGTGTAAAAATTCTTTTCAGATTATCGTGCATTTAATTCATTCATTTCGAACGATTGAATCATTTTATTATTGCATAAAGAATATTCTCCTTTCATCGAATTATTTCTGATAATTAAAATTTGACTCCTCTGATTTTTTTTTTAATTTTTATATTTCGATTCAGGTTTTCCTTTAATAATTTCTTTGAACATTCTGGTTCTGTTTTAGAAGAGCGTGTTCTTAATACATTAGGAGATTCACAGAGGATACATTAGGAGATGCTTAGATACGATGCAGTGCGAGACGTGGTGAATAGTGAGATGGAATTAGTTACGTACGAGATGAGTGAGATGCATGGCTGGTCCAGTGTCGAAATTCAATCTTCCCCCATCCGCGATCATCGTCCACTACCTGTCCAACTTTCCACAAGCCATTTGCGACGGGGAACGTCGTCGCCGGCAACGTAATCGCGAACTGTCACTGCCAGCAGCTCGTACCGTGGGACAGAGATTTTCGGCGCCGGTGCCACCGCCGCATCCCGACCGAGACGAGGACGAACGTATAGCCGACGTGCCGGACCGGAGATGCTCGGCCACTGTCTCCCGAAATTGCCGAACAGTTTTCGACGAGAAGGCGAATACGAGGCGAGTGGAGAACCGTGACTGTGTGCCAGCACGCTGCCTGGGGAAACGTTAACGGCGTATTGATCCACTTTCACTGTCGTCTCCTTTCTCTTTGACGCCCTCCCACTGCCGCCGCTTCGCAGCCACTCTCTCGCTCTTTGATATCCACGTTCACAATCGATATTCTAATCAGGCTTTTTTTTAAGCATTGATTAATTCAATGCAGAATTTTCATTAATCTCGTTTCTACTCTGATAGTTATATTAATCTTGATATAAAGAGAATTATATAGAATAATTTTGTTTCATGGAGCTCATTCAATTATTGTTAAAAATTATTTAATCCTGATAGCATTCATTTTCCGGAGTGGAACCGTGTATTTTTACAAATTGTAAAAATGAACGCTATCAGAATAAACAATGACCGTGAAAGCCTTAAATCAAAAATTATTTAATTGAGGTGGAATCTGGGAGGGAAAAGAAGAAAGATGGAAACTGGGTGGGAATTAAATGATAAACGACGAACGAGTAGGATACATCTAATGTATTTCATGTACAAACAATTTATCTATCATCGATGAACAAGTTTGCATTTAGAATGTACGCGTGCACTCCTCAGGCATCGCGTGTGTGTGTGTGTGTGTATGCGCGCTAATGTGTAACTATAACTATGTAAGATAAATACGCGAGAATAACGAAGTACAGATCCGCAGTCTAGTCGAAAACGAACATGATTTTTCATCTCCACGGTATAAAAGAAACTGGAGAGTAAACATAGGGCCATTCTCGAGGGAACGTTCATTCTTAAACGAATCGTTGAAGGCTGGTGTAGAAACTTCTCCGGGGCGCAGGCTTTACTCCCTTATTCAATAAACGAGTTGAATAACAGACCCCTTGAAAAGGAATGAACAACCTCTAAAAACATGTTGAAACGATTCGTAAAATAATAATTGCTCCGCTTTGATTAAAGGCTCGGAGATGGAACCTCCGTATACAGGAATTTAAAAATAATTGCGGGGTTAAATAAAAAAGATGAAGTTAGAGAAGGTTTCGTTCGTACGAGGTTTCTCGTTCTCTTAAACTTATTCGACTTTAAGAATGAATTCGAACATACTAAGTACACGCGTGTTTAAATTATTATTACTTTTATTGTTAAACGTTCGCAGTCTGCTGATATAAAAATCGTGACCGGCCTCGAGATTTCTTTCCCAGGAATGGTTGAGATTCGCTAAGTAAAACATAAGTACCTAAGACACGTATCGATCGCCTATGCCATAAATAAACCCCTATTCTATTAATTAACACGTAAGTATTGCGAGTCGCCTTCAGGCAAGGAGTCTTAACGGTCTGTCCCTCATTTCAAATTGACAACCTTCAACCTTTGCCAGTCCCGTTTCCGTCCCAAGCGGTCCTCGCCGAAGGACCTCTCGGAACCGCAAAGGATATAGACACTTGGTGATCGCGAGTCGATTATGCAACATTTATTAAATACTAGTCTCAATAAGGAACAAATATCAAAAATAGAATCTCATCTTGCTTTGGTTCCATTTGGTCTGCGCTTCGTTCGACTCTTCGATCGGAAACCGAGTAAGGAAAATCGTTTTTCCCGGGAATCGCTATTGGTAGACTGCAGATTCTGTGTGTTTATAAAAAGTTGTAAGGTCAGTGTACTTATTCCTACTCACGTCTACAGTATTTATATTATTAAACATTTACGATTTGTTTAACAAATGAAGAAAAAATATTTTTGAATTAAGTAATATTTATGTAATTAAGTGTTGGTATTTAAGTAGTTAGTAGTAAATATTTTGGAATTAAGTAAGTTTATGTAATTAAGTAATATTCATGTAATTCAAAAATATTTTGTGTTAATTTGTTAAATAAACCGTAAATTTTTAATAATATAAATAGGGACGTGAGTAGAAATAGGTACATTGACCTTATGTGATGTATAAAAATATTAGAATTATATATTGCTATGTCTGAAGTTCTATTTTTTATTGGGTAAATCTGCAGTCTATTTATCAGCTGAATGTCGCCGTTGATATTTGTAAGTACCACGGTCGTAAGTACCAGAACGAAGCGAGTCGATTGTACTTGGTATCTTATTTCGAAGAATTGAAGAGTTCATTACAAAACTAAGCCTTATTCCTTAATATAACATTAAACAATTAATTACGAGTATTTCGATTTGACTAAAACACTGGATTTAGCTAAATCGAGGATCTCAAGGGTTTCTGTTATGAACTCTCCAATTTACCCTGCTGGCCATTTCAGTTTGTCAAACGTTGGATAACCACTTTTGTACTTCCATCCAGCCTCGAGTTTCTGTTAAACCAGCTTAAGAGCTAACACGTAGACCCTCGTGTGGCGCAGTCACCGGTTAACTGCAAGGACAACCTTGAAAAAGTATTCTCAGGAAACTTCGTTCGTCAACGAAGTTCCACCCTTCCCTTCTCGAACAGTTTCTATCTCGTTCCAGGCGTGCAATTTCTGCAGCTCGAAAATGTGAACTGTGTACATTGATATAGAAGAACGGATCACTTAGAACAATTGTAAAAATCCAATTCATGGATAGACATTAAAAGCGTTTAAAATTAAAAACGTTCCCGACCGTTTCGATAAAACAAATAAACTATGGAATGAATAATTACTTCAACGCAGCGACGAGCTTTTTCCTGTATCAAAGTACCGTTCAATCTTTCCAAGCACCCAGCGACGAGTTTTGAAAATCTTTTGAGACCACTCCGCCGTCGTCTACACGCTAAGAGGATAATTTCCCGATAATTTCGTTTCAGCCGAAAATCGAAATCCAAGCGCGAGATTCCCCTCGTGCCTCACTTCACTTCTTCGAATTCTTCGCGTTCTCCGCCTGCCGTTTCTCGTCCTCGACCTCCAGGGCGAAGTTCTTGACGCCGTGGGCGTTGTTCACGGCCTTCTTGTTCAGACGGAACAGAGACGCGATCGGCGGGCTGAGGAGGTCGTGGTCGAGATCCGCCGGGTTCTGGAATCCGGTGAAGTAGCTGACCACCACGCCCACGAGCATAGTTAGTACGCAGCCTATCGCGCTGTACCACAGATAACTTATCTGAAACATCGGGCCAATTTTCTTATCAAAATTTATGTAAAGCATATATTATGTTTATTAATATTATGACTTATGAACATCGCGGTGTACCACAGATAACTTATCTAAAACAACATTAGACTAATGTTCTTATTAAAATTGATTAGAAAATATGAAAAGCAATAGCGAAATTGCACAGAGATATTTGTATAAAAATGATTATATTATTGATAAGGAAAATGTATTCGGTTTTGAATGATGTACCTTGTATATGGAAGAGACGTCGCTGTCAACGTTGTCAGTGGATGGCACGGGAACGGTCGTGTTGAAGACGCAAGGGCAGGTATCTACAGAGACGGGCTTGCCCTCCAGGTGGATTTGCCCATTGAGGGCAGCGATCTGTGCGCCTAGGCCGATCCATAAGACGACTACTAAACTGGTAACGGCACCGGTGATCGCTCCTTTGGCGTTCGCCCATGGGACGAACATCCCCAAAGAGAATAATCCAAGCGTGATACCTCCCACCATCCCATTGAACGACAGAGCGACCTGAAATATTCATTTCCCATTGTACGTCTAAAGCACAAGCTTCATTTTCAATGCACTGTGGATTTTTGTGCCTCTCAGATCGATAAAGAATATTGTGAAATTGTGAAATACCTGAAGAACGCTGCCGAGGCGCTCGACGACGAAGACCAGGATGAAGCTAAGCGCCCCGAAGAAAATGCTGATCCATCTCGCATAAATGGCTCCCTTTCTAGCCGGCAAGTCGAGCTTGAACATTCCCTGCAGGACGTCCTCGCAAGTGATGGCTGACAGAGAGTTCAAAGCGCTTGCTACCGTTCTATACACAAAGGTCANATAAATATTACTTAATTCAAAAATATTTTTTGTTCATTTGTTAAATAAATCCTAAATTTTTAATAATATAAACACTGTATTATTTAGTAATTATTATAATAATATAGTAATATAATTGCAGTAATTTTGAATTATATAAATATTACTTAATTCAAAAATATTTTTTGTTTGTTTGTTAAATAAATTGTAAATTTTTAATAATATAAATACTGTAGAGTGAGCAGAAATAGGGACATGAGTAGAAATAGATACATTGACCTTATATCTAATGTTAAACAAATTCAAACCAATTCAATTCAATAATTGGTAAACGGCATATTTTTATGCTGAACGAAATATTTTTAGAGCTGAAGTATTAAACAAATCTAGGCATTAAATTTTCCAAAATCTGAGCATTTAAGAATCTGTTCGTTCAGAAAATACGGCTTACCGTTCCGTGGGTTATTGTCGATCATCGTAAACAGGCCGATGTTCTCCCTCATGGCTTTGCTGATGTGTTCAGTGATCTTGGCGTGTATCCACCTAGCCAGCTCTTGCATATCCAATAAGAGGTCCTGGTCAGTGTCCGCCCTGTGAAACACGTTCTCTAACAAAGCCCTCGGGTTCTCCAGGCTCCCTTCCGGTCTCTCGATCTTCCGTTCCGCTTCCCTTTTGTCCGAAACAGCTTCCAGCTCCAAGAACAGGCTTTCCATCGCGGACCCCTCGCTTTCCTGTTCGCGTTTAGACGCGGGGCTCTTCAAAGGCACGTTTCGGTTGTACCTGACGAAGAGCAGGGACAGGTAGATAACGAGGGGCACCAGGACGGTCCAACGGAGCAGCCGGAGCCACCTCAGCTCGGATTTAATCGCGAGCTTGTACATCTGACAAGGATAAAGAGTTTCGATATTGATCAACTGATAAGCCTATTCATATCTTCGTTCTATTAAATTATCGTATATGTATATAGTGTCATAGACACACGTTTTTTTCAAGCACGGTGTAAAAATTCTTTTCAGAATATCGTACATTTAATTCATTCATTTTTAATGATTGAATCATTTTGTTGTTGCATAAACAAAATTCTTTTTATATCGACATTATTTCCGATAATTATAACTCTGATTTTTTTAATTTGTATATTTATATTAAATTATCATATATATATAGTGTCATAGACACACGACTTTTTCAAGCACAGTGTAAAAATTCTTTTCAGATTATCGTGCATTTAATTCATTCATTTCGAACGATTGAATCATTTTATTATTGCATAAAGAATATTCTCCTTTCATCGAATTATTTCTGATAATTAAAATTTGACTCCTCTGATTTTTTTTTTAATTTTTATATTTCGATTCAGGTTTTCCTTTAATAATTTCTTTGAACATTCTGGTTCTGTTTTAGAAGAGCGTGTTCTTAATACATTAGGAGATTCACAGAGGATACATTAGGAGATGCTTAGATACGATGCAGTGCGAGACGTGGTGAATAGTGAGATGGAATTAGTTACGTACGAGATGAGTGAGATGCATGGCTGGTCCAGTGTCGAAATTCAATCTTCCCCCATCCGCGATCATCGTCCACTACCTGTCCAACTTTCCACAAGCCATTTGCGACGGGGAACGTCGTCGCCGGCAACGTAATCGCGAACTGTCACTGCCAGCAGCTCGTACCGTGGGACAGAGATTTTCGGCGCCGGTGCCACCGCCGCATCCCGACCGAGACGAGGACGAACGTATAGCCGACGTGCCGGACCGGAGATGCTCGGCCACTGTCTCCCGAAATTGCCGAACAGTTTTCGACGAGAAGGCGAATACGAGGCGAGTGGAGAACCGTGACTGTGTGCCAGCACGCTGCCTGGGGAAACGTTAACGGCGTATTGATCCACTTTCACTGTCGTCTCCTTTCTCTTTGACGCCCTCCCACTGCCGCCGCTTCGCAGCCACTCTCTCGCTCTTTGATATCCACGTTCACAATCGATATTCTAATCAGGCTTTTTTTTAAGCATTGATTAATTCAATGCAGAATTTTCATTAATCTCGTTTCTACTCTGATAGTTATATTAATCTTGATATAAAGAGAATTATATAGAATAATTTTGTTTCATGGAGCTCATTCAATTATTGTTAAAAATTATTTAATCCTGATAGCATTCATTTTCCGGAGTGGAACCGTGTATTTTTACAAATTGTAAAAATGAACGCTATCAGAATAAACAATGACCGTGAAAGCCTTAAATCAAAAATTATTTAATTGAGGTGGAATCTGGGAGGGAAAAGAAGAAAGATGGAAACTGGGTGGGAATTAAATGATAAACGACGAACGAGTAGGATACATCTAATGTATTTCATGTACAAACAATTTATCTATCATCGATGAACAAGTTTGCATTTAGAATGTACGCGTGCACTCCTCAGGCATCGCGTGTGTGTGTGTGTGTGT
>SMSR01015820.1:28705-69952 GCA_019453355.1 Ceratina japonica
GCGACTTATGGAAAAGACTGACATGAGGAAGACACGCGGGCATGATTAAACTTGTAAACAATGAAGACGTTGTGACAAACTAAGCGTAAAACATGATGATGCGATCGATTGAAGAAAATTCTCTAAGTGCGGATATGATTTATAGTATATTTAAGTCGATATTTAAACGAGTCTGTTATCGATTTAGAAATCAGTCCAATGATCGCGTTGAAACTCGAGGAATGCACGAGGAAATTCTGCTCTTGTTAATTCATTTGAATACACCACTGTTCAAATGAAAGTTATTATAAAATTTGTGGAATAGCGTCAAGGAACTTTCTCGTCGCACTTTAATAATTTTCTAAACATCGTTTATGAGATCACTTGTCACGTGTAAAAAGCGTCATTTGAATAATTGCGCAGCCACGGTGTTAGATCGATCGGACGTGATTTGTAATGAATATAAAAATCAGTAGGGGGTCTGTTTGTTTGAACAATCGAGAGGTATGCAGCGGCGTTGATAAATAATTTGCGTCACGGTGATCGATACTCGCCGGTGTTCGACGTATCGATCGCCGTGCCGTTAATTACACATTTTTTTAATCGCAATGAACACAACACGTGAGATTCGAGAGTATTTAGTGCATTGGTTTGAGGAAAGGTTGAGTAAAGAAATGCGAGAGAGTCGATAAGCTCGGAGAGAATTAAAGAAGAAAATTATGTAATGGAAAGAATGTTAAAAAAAGGAAGAATCTATGAAGAGATTTAATTCTCGAATAAATCTTTTGATGTTCGCGTACGAAGTTGGAATTAATTTGTGAAGAACTTGAAGAATAGAGTGAGTTTTCGTGCGTTTTTCTGTGAATTTTACTTACGATTTCTCATCATTGAGCCAGCAGGAGGACCCGATCTGCGAGGAGGCGTCATGGAGAACTCGCGGTACGCGATAAGAAAGACCGATAAGCCGTCACTTGGCCGGTCTATATCGAAGAGGATCGGGACATGAAAAATCGACTACTATACGAGCCGCGTGGAGTGAAAACCGCGTTTACAGTCGGTCCGAACGAGATTCAACCGGTTACCATTTAAAGGGTTGTAAATAAACAGTCTAACTTACACGAACTCCTGGATATTCGACACTTGTGCTGTTACATCATTCTCTCTCGCATTTGTTAAAAGCGCTCCTCAAACTATGATAAAAATTATTATGAATTGCGTTACATATTGCATTATGAATTGCAATATATAAAATTGATAGAAATAATAATTTTTAATCGATCGACACTTGTGCTGTTACATCATTCTCTCTCGCATTTGTTAAAAGCGCTCCTCAAACTATGCTAAAAATTATTATGAATTGCGTTATATATTGCATTATGAATTGCAATATATAAAATTGATAGAAATAGTAATTTTTAGGTGATCGACACTTGCGCTGTTACGTCATTCTCTCTCGCATTTGTTAAAAGCGCTCCTCAAACTATGCTAAAAATTAAGAATTGCGTTATATATTGCATTATGAATTGCAATATATAAAATTGATAGAAATAGTAATTTTTAATCGATCGACACTTGTGCTGTTACATCATTCTCTCTCGCATTTGTTAAAATAAGCGCCCCTCAAATTATACTAAAAATTATTATGAATTGCGTTACATATTGCATTATGAATTGCAATATATAAAATTGATAGAAATAATAATTTTTAATCGATCGACACTTGTGCTGATACATCATTCTCTCTCGCATTTGTTAAAAGCGCTCCTCAAACTATGCTAAAAATTATTATGAATTGCGTTATATATTGCATTATGAATTGCAATACATAAGATTGATAGAAATAGTAATTTTTAATCGATCGACACTTGTGCTGTTACATCATTCTCTCTTGCATTTGTTAAAAGCGCTCCTCAAACTATGCTAAAAATTATTATGAATTGTGTTATATATTGCATTATGAATTGCAATATATAAAATTGATAGAAATAGTAATTTTTAATCGATCACTTATATATTTGTCATTCAAGAATTGTATAATTTATTCAAAGTTTATGAACCTTTAGGGCTAATCGACACGGAAGACCTTAAGGGCCGTCAAAGGCCAGCCTTGAACAGACGGAAGTTCCTGTCAAAAATACTATCGATGATTGAATCAAATTATGAATAATTGTGCAATCGATTCTGATTTACACCTGTGTACACCTGCTAGTAAGAACGTGAGACGACGCTAAGTGGGGATAGTTGATATGACATAACGCGGATTCAATGAAATTCTCTCCCTTTGCTGATTATGCTAATTCCACTCTGAAGATGATGACTCACGATCCTCTCTGTCTCTCCGTCTCTGTCTCTCGTTTTCTGTTGATGAATGAACGCACACGCTTAAACGATNGAAGTTCCTGTCAAAAATACTATCGATGATTGAATCAAATTATGAATAATTGTGCAATCGATTCTGATTTACACCTGTGTACACCTGCTAGTAAGAACGTGAGACGACGCTAAGTGGGGATAGTTGATATGACATAACGCGGATTCAATGAAATTCTCTCCCTTTGCTGATTATGCTAATTCCACTCTGAAGATGATGACTCACGATCCTCTCTGTCTCTCCGTCTCTGTCTCTCGTTTTCTGTTGATGAATGAACGCACACGCTTAAACGATGACCGGTGAACGAATTCGAGTCACCTCTTGGTCTCCGTTCTTTTTTAAAAAAGTATGCCAGAATTCGACTGGGAAAGTTAGCAATTAATCAATCGAGATTAATTTCGATTGAGTCGAATGAGTAAAATTAATTGAATTAGATGTACAGAATTAAATTAATTGAATTAAATGTATAGAATTAAATGTATAGAATTAAATATATAATATTTNTGACCGGTGAACGAATTCGAGTCACCTCTTGGTCTCCGTTCTTTTTTAAAAAAGTATGCCAGAATTCGACTGGGAAAGTTAGCAATTAATCAATCGAGATTAATTTCGATTGAGTCGAATGAGTAAAATTAATTGAATTAGATGTACAGAATTAAATTAATTGAATTAAATGTATAGAATTAAATGTATAGAATTAAATATATAATATTTGATAGTTATAAATATAATGTATAATATCGATTTCGTTTATCGATATTTAAATAGGATGACTTACTCTATGATCAAACAAATATCCAATCCAGAAATCGTTAGAGCAGCTCGATATTGGATGACTTACATCCCTCTGAATACATGTTAGAATCTAAAGAAAATCTCCGTATTACGCAGATAAACACCGTCTCACGTTTTTTCTTAAGTCTGAGCTAACTCCACCGCTGCCAGACCGCGTCTAATGTATGTAATACCTAATGCACTTTCTTCTTTTCTTAAATTTTGCTCGCATAATGCCGAGCGAGATCAGTGCCGAAGCCGTTAACTTCAAAGTCGAACTGGATCAATCCTGTTTTGCGAAGTCCTTTAAGTAAGAGGGAGAAGGACGAGACAGGGAATCGTAAACAAATTCAATTGACGTATCAGGAATTTAAACAGAACAATCGATTTTATATCAAACTGTTTATTAACATGTAATAATTATTGCAACTGTTGAAAATTGTCAATATTTTTCTAATTTCTGAGATTTAATCTCAGTGGAATGTGCATCGCGCTTGTGCCATTCTATTATATAAATTATTATGACAATTTCCATGTTACAAAGAGAACTCGGGAGAAACCAGTTTCATCGTTTTGTTAACGACGAACATTGGACGAGCGACGGAGTCGGTTCACAGAAGCGGAAGGTTTCTGGATTTGTTGATGGATTAATTGACGGTTGAAGGCGACGTGGAAAACGAGCGTGTTCGGCGACGGTGTCGCTGGAAAAATAATTAAAAAGGAAGCCCGGTCGGCGATCGAAGCACGAGACACCGCGANGTTCGGCGACGGTGTCGCTGGAAAAATAATTAAAAAGGAAGCCCGGTCGGCGATCGAAGCACGAGACACCGCGAATAAATTGAAACTGGTTTCAACTGGCCGCCGGTAGTTCCATCCGGGGCTCTCGCGATCTCCTCGGATCCACCTTGGACTGTCCCCTTTTCTTTCGGTATTCTCTAAGCCTCGTCTTCTTTCTTTGAAATCTGCTCATTCGACAATTTCTTCGAACGAGACCAATCTACAGGTTCCTCTTAAATATCAAATAATCTATTGCATCCTCGTTTTAGAAGTTGATGACTAATCCTCATCCTTGGATATTGTCAGAGTTCATTTAGGAACAAGTATCTTCAAGCTGAAGATTATAATTCTGCAGATTTCCTTCTAGAAGTTTTTCAAATACGTGAAGCTCCGCTCTAAGATAAAGGGAAGATTTTTTATTAAGGGAAGATATTCCTTGGCATGAGATGAGTAAAAGTTCGTTCATTTGGAGATTGCCAATTTGTTTGAGACAGTAAACTTGTTGGCCTATTGAAATTCTTCTGGCTCGTTGATGGCACAGCTGGGTCCGAGCCAATTTAGAGCATTAGGCGAAATTCAGTTGTCCCAGGCCAAGACGAACAGCGTTAATTATTGTAATTACTTGGTTGTCCATCAAAGAGCGAGAGAGAGAGAGAGAGAGAGAAGCTGGAAATAATAGTACTACTACCTATGTCGTTTGCTTTCACACATACAGTCTGTTTTATTGACCGCGCTATCGGTACATCGAACAAACATTATCTTATTAGGCCTGCCTAAATATTGTCCTGAGCTTCTTATCACGTTGCTTAGCTAAGTAAATAAAATAACAAAAAGAAACTACGACCAGCGTTCCTACGCTGCTTACAATCCTATACTCATCAAGAGTCACACTAACGACGTGTGTGTTCCAACAATCCCATAATCGTTTTCATTTAAATATATATTTTCCTTTTGCAAGGCACGTATTGCTTTTTTTCATTAACGAGATAAAAACGTTTTATTCATAGATTTTCGGTGTAATTTTGTTGATTAAAAACAGAGTACAGAGTGTTTAGTCTTTCACAAAAACATACCTCTATCAAATAGTTTGTACAATATTTTGTAACACTGCGTAGAACAACACTCGCTTTTATTGTGGATATGTGAGCGAGAGAAGTGTTGTGCAGAGATCTGTGCCTCACTAACGTTCCGCTAAATCGTACAAAACATGCGTAGAAAATGGCAGTATAGGAACGATACATGGAAGACGTTCGACTGGCAACGAAAGGATAGAATTAAAATCAAGCAACGCATTATATCCTCTCGTGAATATCTCAGGCGTTCGCGATAACAAAAATTAACAGAGTACCAACAAGTATAATAACAAAAATTAACGTTTCGAATCCTGATTCGAAAGGCCCTTGCTCAGGGGAGATTAAGTACGGAATGTTTGAAGATCTAATAAGTAATAGTTAAAAATCATTAGATTCGCAGACACGCGCATACATTAAAAAGATCCGAAGCACTCGTCGTCGTTCAAATTCGTATTTACACTTACAATTAGACTGCGGATATCACTAAATTCCTTAGTATTCCATGATATGTAATAATTGATACATTCAGTGAAGTCTATTGTGTGCATTTGTTATGTACAAAATCCGCAGTCTAATGATCTCCTTCTTTGTAATCGAGTAGAACTAAGCTGCCAACCATTAGAACTCCGATATATACAATATCTTTAAGCCTTTAAGTACTGTTACCCTTAACAACCGCATCGTTTTACAAGAAATCACTAACTGAAACGCAAACGCAAATAATGCAAACGCCCTGAGTTAAACTTTGGTCACTTCGTCTCCGTGGTTCTCCGGAGTATTTGGCGCGTTTATAGAGAAAACGTATTTGTTCGCTTGACATTTACGTGGATCGTCTTCACTGGCGTCGTCGGTTCGACCCTGTTTACGGCGAATACGCCTCCCGATTACAGGGAAGAAGAGATTGTGGTCCAGCTCGATCTTCTGCTTCCTGTACAGTTGGTTAAATAAGACGCTGAGCAGCAATCCGATGACGACTGTCAGTACGAAGCCGATCGGACCGTACCACATGTACGAAATCCGATATAAATAAAAATAAGAGGAACCATCATCCGGTTTTCTAAAACAAATGTACAAATTTATCTTCACGATAGAAATTTTCTTAGGGAATTAACTCTGAATTTACTATTTCTTTTGATGAATGAAATTTTCTTAAGGAATTAACTCTGAATGTACTATTTCTTTTGATGAATGAAATTTTCTTGAGGAATTAACTCTGAATTTACTATTTCTTTTGATGAATGAAATTTTCTCAAGGAATTAACTCTGAATTTACTATTTCTTTTGCTGAATGAAATTTCCTTAAGGAATTAATTCTGAATTTACTATTTCTTTTGATGAATGAAATTTCCTTGAGGAATTAACTCTGAATTTACTATTTCTTTTGCTGAATGAAATTTTCTTAAGGAATTAACTCTGAATTTACTATTTCTTTTGATGAATGAAATTTTCTTGACGAATTAACTCTGAATGTACTATTTCTTTTGATGAATGGAATTTCCTTAAGGAATTAACTCTGAGTTTACTACTTCTTTTGATGAATGGAATTTCCTTAAGGAATTAACTCTGAATTTCCTATTTCTTTTGATGAATGGAATTTCCTTAAGGAATTAACTCTGAGTTTACTATTTCTTTTGCTGAATGAAATTTTCTTAAGGAATTAACTCTGAATTTACTATTTCTTTTGCTGAATGAAATTTTCTTGAGGAACTAACTCTGAATGTACTATTTCTTTTGATGAATGGAATTTCCTTAAGGAATTAACTCTGAATTTACTATTTCTTTTGATGAATGAAATTTTCTTAAGGAATTAACTCTGAATTTACTATTTCTTTTGATGAATGAAATTTTCTTAAGGAATTAACTCTGAATTTCCTATTTCTTTTGATGAATGGAATTTCCTTAAGGAATTAACTCTGAGTTTACTACTTCTTTTGATGAATGGAATTTCCTTAAGGAATTAACTCTGAATTTACTATTTCTTTTGCTGAATGAAATTTCCTTAAGGAATTAACTCTGAATGTACTATTTCTTTTGATGAATGGAATTTCCTTAAGGAATTAACTCTGAATTTACTATTTCTTTTGATGCGCAAAACTTATTTGTAAAAATGAGGAACATTGAGGAACTACATACGGAGTTGGCAAGAGAGTCGCGTTCGGACAAGCGATAGTGCTCATTGGCAGTTTCGGCTCGATGGGTCTGGGTTGACCAAAGGCAACCCAGAAGAGAAAAGCTAAGGACGCCGTAGCCGCGGTAACAGAACCGCCTTCTGACGCCGTCTCCGAGCACATTCCAAGTGTGAAGAGGCCGAGAAGAGGGCCACCGACGACTCCGAATATCGTGAGGCCAGCCTGGGAAAATTAAACGATTTCAATACATAGAATTCAAAGGAAATGCATCATCGGGTATTCGATATATTGCCTCACCTGTAAAACGCCGCCTAGAAGGTGAGCCAGGAAAGCCAAAGCGATGGATAGAATTCCATAGAGAAACGCTAGCATCTTGGCAATCGCTGACGACATAGGCAACGTGAAATCCTTGCCGCTACACTTTTTATACGCCGGTCTCAAATAATCTTCTAATGTTACAGCGGCCAAGGAATTCAGCGCGGCTGATATAGTGCTGAGGCCAGCGCTGAATATGCCTAAACGAGGAAATAGAATCCCTATACCATCGGTCCGTTCTCAAACAAAATATGAGTACAACTTGGAGACTATGTACCGGCTATGAAGAGGCCAGGCAAGCCGGGCTTGTCGGACATGGTGTCCATAACGTAGAGCGGCATCAACATATCTGGTAAAGAGATTCTCCCTTGGAGCAACGGGTCGCAGTCGTGGTACTTGCTGTATATCGCTAATCCTGAAAAGCAGGTAGTGATCGAGAGTACCGTTAGCACCGGCCACGCTATCCAAAGCGATCTCTGTGCCGCTTTCAAATCTCTGCAAATAGAAATTCATCCATAGGTTTACGTTCGATTGTGTACAAGGCAAAGTTCGTTGCCCGAATGAGTTATCTCACTTCACTGTCAATAGACGCTGCACTTGGACCTGGTTCACGCCGTACAGAGAGAGGAACGTGCAGAGGCCGCCGAAAGTGAGCGACCACCACGTATGTCGCACCGTCGGGTCCGCAGAAATACTATAAAAGCGTATGGAATATTTATAAATTGCAAAATTGATCGCAGGGGTTCTTCAACTTGTGTACCTGTCGAACTGGATTCTACTGCCGGTCTGAGCGATTTGCCAAATTTCCCCGAGGCCGCCGACCTCGCTCGCAGCTATAATTATGATGATGAAGACTGAGACGAACATGAGCAGTCCTTGGAACACGTCGGTGATCAGCACAGCCTTGATGCCACCTATACTCGAATAGAAAGCGCAGACCAGCCCGATCACGATAATACTGCCGTTTTTGGATAACCCCGTCGTCGCCTCCAACGCCAGTGCTGGGGCGTACAGCACCACGCCGGAGTACAGAAGCAGTTGCAGCCAGTAGACGAAGCTGGCCATCATTCTTGCCTTCACTCCGAAACGTTTCTCTAAATACTGAATAAAAGAGATGAAACTTAAGATTGTCTAATTTCCAATGACTTCTAATGGAATTGCATGACGTTCCTACCTCATAAGCGCTCGTTGCTTGAAGTTTAAAGAATACTGGTAAGAATCCGTAACAAACAATTGGCGTTCCTATCAAATAAGATAAGTTAATCACGACGAACTGCGTCCCGTATGTGTAATTTTCCGCAGATACTCCTAACAATGTGATCGCAGACATAAACGAGACCACCAGCGCGACGGCCACAGGTAAGACGCTCATAGATCTGCTCGCGATGAAGTATTCCTGTTTTGAGTACAGTTCTCTGTTAACGAAATTGGGTCATTGTAAGTAAGAAGGAATTCGTTACCTCCATGGTTTTCTGTCTGCCACCGCTGAACCTGTAGTAGATTCCTATGCCCATGCTTATGCATAATGTGGCTGCTATGACTAGGTAATCCTCCCATCCTAAAGTAGCTTCTTCCATACTGATAGCCTCTGTTGAAAAGAGAGAAGTCTGTGGTACGGTTTCAGTACGTTTACTGCAATCAATCACTGTTAGTTCCAACTGCCATTGATTAAACCCGCAAATAGAGCAATTACAAAGATATGGCTAATGAGGAGAAATGATCCAATCGGCAGCGATCCTTGTATCTTTATAGAGGCGTAAATACTTTTATCTCGCTGAGCTTATGACTATCTATAGTATCTTTCATACTTCTAATTCACATTTGCGGAATCAAAGTTCATAGTTGATTCAGTAATTTCAATAATCGTTCCTCAATTGCTTAGTAATTTAAGACTAGAAATTAGACAGATGTTTGCTAATCGAAAGGTTCTCATTCATGACAGGAAGAAGACGCTACGAAGAAACAAACGAGTTCAAGCTTATTGTTCTCTAATCTGTTATCGTTCGCCAAAAGCCCAGCTCCCGACGGTCTCGCGTCGCACATTGGATTCCTTATCGATCACGTTGGGAGTACCGTGATCGCAGACCGCCTCGATTAAATCAGGACCTTCGTTTCTTTGATCAATAAAACAAAAAACCGGGACACGTTGGTGACTTACCGGTAGACTCGGCGGCGTTCCTCCGACCCGACTTGCTCGATGAGCGTCTCACGCAATAATGAATCACCGTTAAGCCGTCGTCGTAGCCGGCCCGAACGTCGCTTCGTTCAATAGGTTTCCGGCGGAGCCGTGGGAAATCGTTTTAGCCAGTGTCTAACCGAGTCGGCGAAGGGTGCGAGCACGACGCTTGTGCGAAACACATGGGGAGAGACAGGCGCAGGAACAATACCTACCTACTGTTGTCAGCCANCGTCCCGTATGTGTAATTTTCCGCAGATACTCCTAACAACGTGATCGCAGACATAAACGAGACCACCAGCGCGACGGCCACAGGTAAGACGCTCATCGATCTGCTCGCGATGAAGTATTCCTGTTTCGAGCACAGTTCTCTGTTAACGGAATTGGGTCGTTGTAAGTAAGAAGGAATTCGTTACCTCCATGGTTTTCTGTCTGCCACCGCTGAACCTGTAGTAGATTCCTATGCCCATGCTTATGCATAATGTGGCTGCTATGACTAGGTAATCCTCCCATCCTAAAGTAACTTCTTCCATACTGATAGCCTCTGTTGAAAAGAGAGAAGTCTGTGGTACAGTTTCAGTACGTTGACTGCAATCAATCACTGTTAGTTCCAGCTGCCATTGATTAAACCCGCAAACAGAGCAATTACAAAGATATGGCTAATGACGAGAAATGATCCAATCGGCAGGGATCCTTGTATCTTTATAGAGGCGTAAGTACTTTTATCTCGCTGAGCTCATGACTATCTATAGTATTTTTCATACTTCTAATTCACATTTGCGGAATCAAAGTTCATAGTTTTTCATTTTCATAGATTCAGTAATTTCAATAATCGTTCCTCAATTGTTTAGTAATTTAAGACTAGAAATTAGACAGATGTTTGCTAATCGAAAGGGTTCTCATTCATGACAGGAAGAAGACACTACGAAGAAAGAAACGAGTTCAAGCTTATTGTTCTCCGATCTGTTATCGTTCGCCAATTAAGCCCAGCTCCCGACGGTCTCGCGTCGCACATTGGATTTCTTATCAATCACGTTGAGAGTATCGTGATCGCAGACCGCCTCGATTAAATCCTAGGACCTTCGTTTCTTTGATCAATAAAACAAAAAACCGGGACACGTTGGTGACTTACCGGGAGACTCGGCGGCGCTCCTCCGACCCAACTTGCTCGATGAGCGTCTCACGCAATAATGAATCACCTCAATCACCGTTAAGCCGTCATCGTAGCCGGCCCGAACGTCGCTTCGTTCAATAGGTTTCGGCGGAGTCGTGGAAAATCGTTATAGCCAGTGTCTAACCGAGTCGGCGAAGCGTGCGAGCACGACCCTTGTGCGAAACACGTGGGGAGAGACAGGCGCAGGAACAATATATACCTACCTACTGTTGTCAGCCGCGATTTTAAAAACTACAAGCCAAGTTTTCCTCGTTCCCCAAGTTCCACTCCATTGCACTTGTTAGATCGATTGACTCTCTCTTAATTGACAGCTGAGGAATCTGGACTGTGTTATCATTCCTGTTAATTAATATTAGTCGACGCGAAGCTTGACGCCGGGGATTCATTGGAGGGAAAGACACGTTTAAGCTTATTGTGTGAGACACGCTTTTATTTATCCCAGCCAGTGTGCACATTTAGTATTCACAGTTCTTTTTGCGGTGGAACGTAACAGTCCGCAGATTCATTTTACATTTAATTGATTGTTAAAAAATTGTCTGCAAGAAATAGTTCAAAAGTTGCGCGTTGAGAGTCACTGTCCACTAGTTTTGAATCGTTATGATTATGCAATCGGGGCAAAGGTAGCCGGCGGCATTTAAATGTTCGATTTCTGTCTAAATTAAACGTGTTCCTTTAAGGATGTTAATGTATCCTTTGGAATATACAGCGGTCGCGATTAAAATTCTGACATCCTTCCGGTTTGTTACACCGCATGCAGCCACCAAATCTATTTATATATATACATTATGCAAAAATTATGTAACATACGTAATATCGTTCTCCAACATCATTACCTTGTTCTAATTAAAAATTCAGCAGGTATGTGCGATAATGAAATGGCTGATGAGTAAACGAGGTCGCAAATTTTTAGGATACTTTGAAACGAGGGTCCACTTTATAGGAAGAGGTGCAGGATATCGTTTTCTAATAGTGCTTAGGATTAGCCGAGTATATAAAATGAAATGCGTTTAAATTTAACTGGGACTAAATTCGGAGTTAGGTTTAATTTCGATCTTCGGTGATGGTCGACGTTGCGAATGTCGTCTTCACTGATGCGGAAATTCTTGGAACGAATATATTTAATCTATCTGTATATTTAATCTATCTGTATATTTAATCTATCCATAATCGACAGAACGTGCGTTGAGCTCTATTGTAATCGGAGCCGGGGCTCGTGTGGAAAGAAGTAGCTGCGTCAGCTGTTCGAGTGAAATGAGAGATCGGTGGTTCCGGACCTGAAGTAAATGATACCGGAGTACAATGATTTTATCTGCAGCTGGATAGAGCTCAATGAACGTAATACACCGTAACCATTTGATCTCCGTCTCTCTTGGACCGGTCTCTGTCTCGCAGTTCTTATCTCAGAATCCGCTGGGAAAGAAGTCAACGCGCAGAAGTCGATTGCACGTTTGAAATGGCGGAGTACAGTGAAAAATGTGGTGAGGATTGTTCTTTCGATTACAGCGAGGATAATCAGAAAGGCGTCTGCCTGATCAAAGAGGAGTAAGCGGATTTCATTAAATTTATTTGAACTGCTCACCGTTTCGACGAACTGTTAATTATCATACGCGTGCACTCTTACCCTAACCTCTTCGACGAATTATGCCCATTGAATATTTATTACTTGTTACGACCCCGAAAATATTTGATTTACTCGAGCCGGTCATTGAACTCTTTAACTCCGTATATTACGTAACCCTGTTTTTTTTTTGACTCGATTCAGATTGTGATTCTGTGTAGCGTATGTCAATGGGAAATTGTTCCACAGGTTTGTCATAGGAGACCACGTGAGACTGTTGACTGAGGAATGTTTAACCGAGACGGATAAACAGAAGGTTTCAAACAATGCCACTAATGCGAACGACGAAGCACCTGGCGAGGAGCCACCGACGAAGAAGTTTAAAAACGATGATAAGAAGGAGAAACTCAGGGGGCAAAATAAAGCGAGACCTCCGCCGTTTAAGGCACAACGTGAGCTGAACTTGTGCCCGTGGATAGCCGATCAAGCAGTCGGCGAATCTGAGAAGACGTGTGACAACAAACGATGTACGTTCTTGCATGACAGAGTTGAGTATTTGAAGATCAAGCCAGAAGACATTGCAGACGAATGTTATCTGTTTGAATTGACTGGCAGATGTCCTAGGGGCACTGCTTGTAGAATGGGTGCTAAACATTTAACAGAAGAAGGTTTGAACATCGTGGATGAGGGCAAGTACGAGGAATTTAAGAAGAGGCCTGCTTCCACCAAGAATCATTTGACGAAGGAAATACAGGTTCAATTAAGGAAACACAAATATAATTTCTCGAAGGCAGAGAAAGTCGTGAAAGCGAACGAACCTTCAAGGAAGAAACAAGAAGCTCCACAAAAGATCAAAGATTCTTCCAGTAATGAGAAAGATGGTTCAGAGTCAATCAAAAAAGAACAGAAGCTCGGTCCTGTCGAGGATTACGATCTAATAAAATGCAGGGAGTCTGAGAAGAGAAGAGTAGATTGGAAAGACAAGATATTGTTGAGCCCTTTGACGACTGTCGGCAACCTGCCGTTCAGGAGAATTTGCAAAGAATATGGGGCGGATATAACATGCGGAGAGATGGCTCTAGCGCCGAGGATATTGAAAGGCGCCCATGAGGAGTGGGCTCTCGTTAAACGGCACGAATCAGAGGACATCTTCGGCGTGCAACTCTGTGGCAATAACCCAGGAGTGTTGACGCGGTGCGCACAGCTCTTGAACGAGAAAATCGATGTCGATTTCATCGATCTGAACCTCGGCTGTCCAATAGATCTAATCTACAGGCAAGGCGGAGGCAGCGGCATGTTGAACCGGTTGAACGTGCTGGAAACTGTGATAAAATCCGTCAGCCAAGCAGTGGACATCCCTCTGACTATAAAAACTAGGATGGGCGTTTACATAGACAAGCCTATCGCGCATACTTTGATGCCGAAGTTCCGCGACTGGGGCGTCTCCATGATCACTGTGAGTGAGTTTTCGATTCTAATTATAAGAATATATAAAATACATGTATAAAAGAGATTTAAAGAGCTGAAATCGATCCAGGTTCACGGTAGATCGCGCGAGCAGAGGTATACAAAACTGGCCGACTGGGATTACATAGAGAAGTGCGCGAAAGCGGCGCATCCGGTTCCGGTGTTCGGTAACGGGGACGTTTTGTCGTACGACGATTACCAGAGAGTCCGCAGCACGTACACCTCTGTATATGGTATTACTATTGGTCGTGGGGCGTTGATAAAACCGTGGATATTCACGGAGATCAAGGAGAAGAAGCTGCTCGATGTGTCCAGCTCGGAGAGGTTCGAGATGCTGCGGAAGTACTCGAAGTACGGCTTGGAACATTGGGGCTCGGATACTCGCGGAGTTGAGACGACAAGGAGGTTTATGTTGGAGTGGATCTCCTTCTTGCATAGGTTAGTGCGTCAAAATTTGTAATTAATGAATCGTTAATTAATAAAATGTGAATTCTTTTTATTTTATGATCAGATATATTCCTGTTGGGATATTGGAGAGACCTCCGCAAAGGATCAACGAGAGGCCGCCGTTTTATAGAGGACGTGACGACATGGAAACGCTTATGGCCAGTTCGAACTGTGCGGACTGGATCAAAATATCGTAAGATTACTCAACTTTATTTCGATTCTCAATTCATTCTCTTTGTTTCCTCTATGTATAATATTGATTTTATTTTAAGGGAAATGTTACTGGGAAAAGTGCCTGAGGGATTCCACTTCCTACCGAAGCACAAAGCGAATTCGTGGAAATAATTATATGTAACAAGTAAAGATAATTTTATATCACAGCATTTTTTCTTCTCCCTTGAATAAACATACGACAGTTGAGATTTATTTATTTTCTTAAGAACCACACAGGCGAAATAGATGAAAGTTAGGGTGCGGAATAAATGAGACATAGAGATTACAAAGTACTTTTATTACTAACACTATTTCACATCGAATAATAAATTAAAGATATTCGTTGTCCAGTGAACAAGCTGAGAATCGTACTGGTACGATTTCATAAAATAGAATCTTGTAAATGTGATAATGTGTTGATTGCTACTGTGTTTACGTCGTTACGATTCTCAGCCTTGGAATCATTAATCCCTGCGTTCCGATTCCTTTGATTAATAATGCTCGGTTATGTCTCCGAAAATAGATACCGGCCACATGCAGTCGCAACCGCTGGCGATCTCCTTCACGTAAGGTTCCCAACAGTCGCTGTCCCACCGACGCCTGACCAGAAGCAGCGTTTTACTCCTTTGCACGCAATGAAACCCGGGAGGGTGCACGCATTTCTGAAACATGCTCCCATTCAAAACCGAATCCCCAAACGAAACGCATCTCGTAAAAAGAAAGGTACGTCGACAAAATTAATTCAGTTCATCGATCTTAAATCCATATTAAATTCGCTATTAAAACCTGTTTTTTTTAAATCTGTTTTCAGTGTCTATTCGTCGAGGATTTACCGGAAGTCCAATTAAATTGTGTAAGTAAAACATATAAAACAGAATTTTCCTGTTTCGATCTACCTGTATCAATGGTCTCGCGTTTTGCAAGTTATTAATCAACGCGTGATTTTTACAATAAACCTCGTGATAAAGAGGCGGTTGGTACTCGTACTCGGTGTCGTGTAATTCCATGGTTTTCGTTACGGTTTCGCATAGACTACGATACTCCTACGAACAGAATTCCAATACAATTAGAAATTATCTGTTTTCTCTGTTTTTATTCACTGTCGTTTTGTACACTGACGGGGGATAAGTTTCTGTCGTCCCGAACGTAGGACTCCTTTTCCTCGACGTAAGTTTCCTGTCCAGGTAAATGCGACCCGCCACCCGTCAGCTGCACGCGGAGGAGAGGATGGAAGTTCTCCGGGTACCGGGTATTTTTCCTCAACGTTTCAAAACTGTTGTTGCACCGCTGGCAGTAGTCGTACGTAGCCTTCGTCATCACCGCCAAACTGAGGACCTGCGAAAAGTAAGTAATTTGCATTTTTTTGGGGCAAGAAGCAAAATACATTAATTTACATATTTTTACAATAAGAAGCAAATGCAGCAAGGATTATAATATTAGTTAGAATTGGTATTCTTTGGACTAGGAGAATAGACGTTCAGCTGGGTTCGGTGGAGCCGCGAGAAAACATCAATAATCGACGATCGTTCTGCCGTTTCGCCGGTTACATGATTAAACCGATTCGCTCCGCTGCTATTCCCACTTGGCAGGACCCTCTGCATGCGATTTATGCTTTATCAAGTTTGATGGGTCTCTCGAACGTTACGTTACGCTGAGACCTCCGTCAATGCTTGAATTTTAATGACACGGCCAGCAGCCGAGCCTCATGTTTTCAATAAAACATTTAAACGAAGCTACGATTCGAACGGGCTCGAGAAAAGCAGACGTTTTTTAATCGGTTTCCGAGGAGTAATTGGGTCAAAAACGATCAGAGAAAGATCGATCGCGTCTCGTGATCAATTGAATCCGGTGATGTCATAAATCAGCGTGTCGCGTGGATCCCCGAAGACGACGCTGCCGCGAAAAGCACCAGTGCACGAACCGAACGGTCAGCAAGGTCGATCATGATTGAGCTGACGTGGTTCGCGTCGTACGATATAAATTAGTCTTCCCCGTGCTCTGAGCCTCCGTGGCTCTGCTCTTAAATTGACCGTGGAATAGTACTTAGCGAAAAAGAAAGACAGGCGAATTTCCGGACATGTTGTTCGACAACTTCTCAATCTCAAGGTAATTAGAACCTCCATTTCCACTCAAATTTCCATATCATTTCTCGTTCTCTCATCGTTTTCATTTGAGAAAAAGAAAGACAGACACAAATTTCCGGACATGTTGTTCGACAACTTCTCAATCTCAAGGTAATTAGAACTTCCATTTCCACTCAAATTTCCATATCATTTCTCATTCTGTCATCGTTTTCATTTAAGATAACAAACAATGCTGGTACTAACAAGTTTCATCCAAGCTTTCTGAACTTCGCCATTGAAGAAAATCATGTGAGACAGAGAGGAAGGGGTGCAAATGATTAAAACCGAATTAGCAGCCGGGCGGGGTAGGCTGGCGAGGGGGGAGTGGTGAACCTGAGTCCGCTATCAATCGTGCTCTCCGCGAGAGCTGTGCGACACGTCGCTGTAGGTAGTTATCCAATTGACAGTGCCCCCGGTCTGATATAGTTCAGTCGGCGACTTATTGTTCGTACGATCCGGCTGCGTCTCTGCGAGCAGTGACGTTCTTCCCGGTGCAACCGAATTTCTCGTTCCACGTACGCATCGAAGCTATCATAGTGTAAGAAGAATACTCGAAGAATGAGCTTTTTCTACGCATCACGGTTTACCGGTCCGAGGTCCTATTAGTAGTGAAACTTCTCGTCGAACGTCCTCCGTTATAGTGAAAGGAAAAGGAGAAGGATCTGTCTGTTAGCTTTGTTTGAAGAGGATTCGCGATGACGGTCCCCGCGAGGGCGACCTGGTGGTTCGAGACCGCCGGGTAGCTCCGGTGAGAGGGAACCCGGTCGGGGTCGACCGTTAACAGTGAAACCGGTTGATCGTTTCCCGCCAACCCTTCTGGAGATTCTCGAGGGATCTGTCCTTCGGGGGGCTACGATGCGAGAGCTGAACTGAGAGGAGATATGGCAGCAGATCTGTACGCGAACGGATCCGTAAAGTCAACGTCCGGCAGGTGAGAGATAACGGTGATAAGAGGTCACTTTCTTAGATAAATACCTGTCTCTTTCACCTCCCTGTTCGTTCGACTCGTCGGATGAGATAACAGTCGAATAACTTTTAATTTGATCCTAAGAAGATCCACGTGGGATAAAAGGATATTCTAATGATTCGAGAAATCTGTATTCGCACTGATTGAACTGAATTAGCGTTTCGCGGGGAATCCGTTCTCGGAATCTCGGGTCTTCAGGAACTGTTAACGACGGAGAATATTTCATTTAATGATTCACTGGAAGGAACGTGATTTCCACGCTTTTCTCGCCGATCGCAATTTTCATGACAATGAAACGGTTTAATAGCCGTCGCTGCTGTCCGAGTTAATAACCAATTGACCCCCGGACCTCGCCGGAGTGTTTCATTGATGAGAACTTGACCGGATCGTCCCCCCAAAAAACAGTCCTCCGAATTTTTTCCACCCGGGATACTCTGTCTCACAAGCCCGGCGATCGTGATTAATTTTAATCGCAGATATGAGAAGAACAAATCGGTTGACTTGGCCTGTTGAAAGTCGTTTCAATAAATTTGCGTAGGAAAAATTGAATACTAAAAGGTAGACCTCTCGTTTACGTTCAGAATTTTTGTACTTCGTTTCTAACCGGATCGTCCCCCCAAAAAACAGTCCTCCGAATTTTTTCCACCCGGGATACTCTGTCTCACAAGCCCGGCGATCATGATTAATTTTAATCGAAGATCTGAGAGGAACAAATCGGTTGACTTGGCCCCTTGAAAGTCGTTTCAATAAATTCGCGTAGGAAAAATTGAATACTGAAAGGTAGACCTCTCGTTTACGTTCAGAATTTTTGTACTTCGTTTCTGACCGAATCGTTTCCCCCAAAAAAAGTCCTCCGAATTTTTTCCACTGTTCTGTCTCACAAGCCCGGCGATCATGATTAATTTTAATCGAAGATCTGAGAGGAACAAATCGGTTGACTTGGCCCCTTGAAAGTCGTTTCAATAAATTCGCGTAGGAAAAATTGAATACTGAAAGGTAGACCTCTCGTTTACGTTCAGAATTTTTGTACTTCGTTTCTGACCGAATCGTTTCCCCCAAAAAAAGTCCTCCGAATTTTTTCCACTGTTCTGTCTCACAAGCCCGGCGATCATGATTAATTTTAATCGCAGATCTGAGAGGAAATGGGTTGACTTGGCCCCTTGAAAGTCGTCTCAATAAATTCGCGTAGGAAAAATTGAATACTGAAAGCTACATCTCTCGTTTACGTTCAGAATTTTTGTACCTCGTTTCTGGTCTCGCTTTGGAAATTAATGATCCAATTACAGGAGTGACACGCGTCGTTGCAGAGGTGGTACACATCGTCAATTATGAATACTGGCGTTCACGTAACCGGCGCGAAGGAAAAAGTTCAACTGAACGGCCGCTTGTTTTGTTTGATAACATTGACAAGCGTCGGCAAATGTTGACCCATCTCTAACAGTTTTTACCGGGTGTTCATCGTCGACGGGACGTTAATAATTCGCTTTTTGACTTCCTACAAAACGTACTGACCTCGTTCAAGTTCCAGCATGAAAAATCACTATAATTCTGTGAATAGGAAACTTATATTAAATTTTAAATAATATTATATTTGTCGTAGTTATTAAATGGAGGAAGAGACGTGAAGAAACCGTGTCGATGTTTGAAAAATTAATATTCTTCCTATAAAACGTACTGACCTCGTTCAAGTTCCAGCATGAAAAATCACTATAATTCTGTGAATAGGAAACTTCTATTAAATTTTAAATAATATTATATTTGTCGTAGTTATTAAATGGAGGAAGAGACGTGAAGAAACCGTGTCGATGTTTGAAAAACTAATATTCTTCCTATAAAACGTACTGACCTCGTTCAAATTCCATGAAAAATCACTATAATTCTGTGAATAGGAAAATTATATTAAACTTTAAATAATATTATATTTGTCGTAGTTATTAAATGGAGGAAGAGACGTGAAGAAACCGTGTCGATGTTTGAAAAACTAATATTCTTCCTATAAAACGTACTGACTTTGTTCAAGTTTCAGCATGAAAAATCACTATAATTCTATGAATAGGAGAATTATATTAAATTTTAAATAATACTGTATTTGTCGTAGTTATTAAATGGAGGAAGAGAAGTGAAGAAACCGTGTCGATGTTTGAAGAATTAATATTCTTCCTATAATTCGTACTGTCCTCGTTCAAATTCCATGAAAAATCACTATAGTTCTGTGAATAGGAAAATTGTATTAAACTTTAAATAATATTATATTTGTCTTAGTTATTAAATGGAGGAAGAGAAGTGAAGAAACCGTGTCGGTCTTTGAAGAATTAATATTCTTCCTATAAAACGTACTGACTTTGTTCAAGTTTCAGCATGAAAAATCGAATTATATTAAACTTTAAATAATATTATATTTGTCGTAGTTATTAAATGGAGGAAGAGACGTGAAGAAACCGTGTCGATGTTTGAAGAATTAACAGCGAGATCCTTAGACCGAGAGACGATTAGCGAGGGTGTAGCGTGCAGTTTAGGAAATCAATTAGTTTCGACGTCCGGCGAGGACGAGAGAGGAACGTCCCATCGAAAGCTACGTGACGTGTTTACCGTCGATCCAATACCATCCAGTAGTTATTATTTGCTCCACATTGCCAGTCATGAGTCTTGCCGGCGCAAGTGGTCTAATCATTCTGTTTTTCGCGTCACCGAGACCGGAATATTTTTTTCCCTTCGCGCCGTTTAAGCCTTCCGCCGTTTAGAACCGGGGCACGTTTTAGGAGGTCCTCCTTCCTTCCCCCCGAAACTCGTTCCGTCTCGTTTTTAAATATTGCGTTCGCAAACCGCGTGCGTAAGTACGTGTATGCCGTGACTCGGGTAATCGCACGAGCTTGGTTATTTGGGTTAAAAGTTTCATTTCCTGTGCGGAGAAGCGGCGACTTTAATTCAAGTTTATAGTCGCCTACGTTCATCTCCAGCGATTCCTCTCATTTTCGCGTCTCACTCCCGTTCTTATGTATATATTTCCCTTTTTTTTCTTTTTGCACCGCGTTTTTCCGGTTAATATTTGACCAGCTACTTAGATCGCGTAAGAAATTTTCGCGAACCCGGATTTAAACCTGTTAGCGGGCCGCGAATGACGCTCAAACAGTGAGAATGGTCTTTTAAAAATCGTTCAAACAATGCGAGGCTCGCATAAATTAAGGAAAAAATGCGCGGCAGTTTTCTCGAGTCGAGACCGGTTTCGGAATATTCGTACGGGACGATGCGTTCGGCTGGAAACTGGCAAAGGTCCATTCACTATCGGATTATTTTTAGGTAGCGAGATAGGGGCTACCCCTTGACGGTGGCTAAAAATAGCCGGTAAGGCCAATCCAGCTCCAATTATTCCATTTAGGTATTTAGGTGACAATCGACTGACCGCCAATTTAGAAATATTCCACACGCCGCCGCCGGCAGCCACGAGTTCCTCCCTGCGTTCTGACCGCATGCAAATATAACCGCCGGAGAAACCCTTCTTCTCGCGCTCTCTGCTTTGTTAATACTTTAAATAACTCCCGACAAATCGCTCTAAATAAAAGACGAGTCTCACGCTTGCGGTAAAAATTTCTATAAAAAAAAGAAAACAGTGAACTTTAAATTCTGATCTTTAAATAAATTCGATTCGAGTCATTTTTTGTTAATAATAATAATTTGAGAGACGATTAGCGAGGGTGTAGCGTGCAGTTTAGGAAATCAATTAGTTTCGACGTCCGGCGAGGACGAGAGAGGAACGTCCCATCGAAAGCTACGTGACGTGTTTACCGTCGATCCAATACCATCCAGTAGTTATTATTTGCTCCACATTGCCAGTCATGAGTCTTGCCGGCGCAAGTGGTCTAATCATTCTGTTTTTCGCGTCACCGAGACCGGAATATTTTTTTCCCTTTGCGCCGTTTAAGCCTTCCGCCGTTTAGAACCGGGGCACGTTTTAGGAGGTCCTCCTTCCTTCCCCCCGAAACTCGTTCCGTCTCGTTTTTAAATATTGCGTTCGCAAACCGCGTGCGTAAGTACGTGTATGCCGTGACTCGGGTAATCGCACGAGCTTGGTTATTTGGGTTAAAAGTTTCATTTCCTGTGCGGAGAAGCGGCGACTTTAATTCAAGTTTATAGTCGCCTACGTTCATCTCCAGCGATTCCTCTCATTTTCGCGTCTCACTCCCGTTCTTATGTATATATTTCCCTTTTTTTTCTTTTTGCACCGCGTTTTTCCGGTTAATATTTGACCAGCTACTTAGATCGCGTAAGAAATTTTCGCGAACCCGGATTTAAACCTGTTAGCGGGCCGCGAATGACGCTCAAACAGTGAGAATGGTCTTTTAAAAATCGTTCAAACAATGCGAGGCTCGCATAAATTAAGGAAAAAATGCGCGGCAGTTTTCTCGAGTCGAGACCGGTTTCGGAATATTCGTACGGGACGTATGCGTTCGGCTGGAAACTGGCAAAGGTCCATTCACTATCGGATTATTTTTAGGTAGCGAGATAGGGGCTACCCCTTGACGGTGGCTAAAAATAGCCGGTAAGGCCAATCCAGCTCCAATTATTCCATTTAGGTATTTAGGTGACAATCGACTGACCGCCAATTTAGAAATATTCCACACGCCGCCGCCGGCAGCCACGAGTTCCTCCCTGCGTTCTGACCGCATGCAAATATAACCGCCGGAGAAACCCTTCTTCTCGCGCTCTCTGCTTTGTTAATACGTTAAATAAATCCCGACGAATCGCTCTAAATAAAAGACGAGTCTCACGCTTGCGGTAAAAATTTCTATAAAAAAAAAAAAGAAAACAGTGAACTTTAAATTCTGAACTTTAAATAAATTCGATTCGAGTCATTTTTTGTTAATAATAATAATTTGACTTTGTAGTTTTCCGATCTGTTGTAAATTCTTAAAGTAATTCTTGTTGGAACTTAGCGTCAGGGACAGAGTGCGTGCGCGCCTGGAGCGGTGCAACCGGTCTAACTGGGACGTTTGTTTGTACGTAGAATCACGGGCGGCATGAGGCAACGTAAGACCGGGACGCTTGGCGCCGCGGCGCCCGTATCCACCGAGGAGGAACGGTTGAAGTTCCAAGACAACAGGTTCCTGACGACGCTGGTACTTGGCAGAAACAGGTGAGTCTTTCATTCGGTTTAGAACACCATTAGCGTAGCATGCGAGCGTCGCATGTCTCTAAACCTTGAAGCCACGTGTCTCTCTTTAAATTTCGGCTGACAATGATTAATTGGGAACCCTGAATGAAAAATTGACTCTTTGAACAAATTTATGAAAGAAATGGAAGATTGGTTTCTAGTTTTGAAATTGGGATAAATAATTTTTATAGTGGAAGCGGTTTCGCCCTGGATTCTCTTATCACCGTTTGTCGGCCGCACGTGAAAAGACAAATTTAGACGCGGGGGCGCTATATTTAATCGCAATTTACGTTGCAAATTAACGGGCGCGCGTTTAACATCCTAAACGAGTTACTGCGAACTGGCGAGGCACGCACGCACACACACAAGACGTAGACGTACTAATAGCCGGCTGGTAAACAACCGAAGTTTTCTTAATGACGTTCCAGTACGTCGGCGATAATTAAGATGTTTAAAGCCAGTCGGTCGCCGCGGTACCTACGACGCGGTCGTCGCGCGCAAACATTTCCAAAACGTCGAGCCTTGTTAAAATTTTCTAATCAGAAATATTTTCACGTTCTACGGAGTTGTTTAAAAGAGGATAACTCACCATCGCGAGGTACGTTGTTACTCGATGCATAGCGTCACGAATTGCCCTTTTTCTCGCAAGAAGCACGTTTGCAGACGGACGTGGTTGTCACTGCTACCCTTCGCTGCGATTTACCTGCTTTATATCTATCCCGCGCAGGATTTACTCATCTGTCATTGGTAAGGTAAAGGCTCGCGGCCAGATCCTTGCGCAAATATCGAAAATTCAATAAGTCAGTTTCAATTGAATTCGTTTAATCACGATTGACGGCTATCGATAACGTGGAACTGTGTTATCGGTGCTCAATTAATTCTACGGGGATGTCCGTTTCCGAATCGATAATGAGCTGGTCGATCTGCGTCAATTTCGACTCAACTCACGTCACACGATCAGATAAAGGGTTTTCAAAAATTCCATCAGGGAGGCAATCAATTAGGGTAATTTGCATTCGTATAACAATTTTGTGTCGACGAAATTAATATAATAATAGCTTAATTAATTGTTTGGGGGATATCGGTTTCCGAATCGATAATGAGCTGGTCGATCTNACGTAGACGTACTAATAGCCGGCTGGTAAACAACCGAAGTTTTCTTAATGACGTTCCAGTACGTCGGCGATAATTAAGATGTTTAAAGCCAGTCGGTCGCCGCGGTACCTACGACGCGGTCGTCGCGCGCAAACATTTCCAAAACGTCGAGCCTAGTTTAAATTTTCTAATCAGAAATATTTTCACGTTCTACGGAGTTGTTTAAAAGAGGATACTCACCATCGCGAGGTACGTTGTTACTCGATGCATAGCGTCACAAATTGCCCTTTTTCTCGCAAGAAGTACGTTTGCAGACGGACGTGGATGTCACTGCTACCCTTCGCTGCGATTTACCTGCTTTATATCTATCCCGCGCAGGATTTACTCATCTGTCATTGGTAAGGTAAAGGCTCGCGGCCAGATCCTTGCGCAAATATCGAAAATTCAATAAGTCAGTTTCAATTGAATTCGTTTAATCACGATTGACGGCTATCGATAACGTGGAACTGTGTTATCGGTGCTCAATTAATTCTACGGGGATGTCCGTTTCCGAATCGATAATGAGCTGGTCGATCTGCGTCAATTTCGACTCAACTCACGTCACACGATCAGATAAAGGGTTTTCAAAAATTCCATCAGGGAGGCAATCAATTAGGGTAATTTGCATTCGTATAACAATTTTGTGTCGACGAAATTAATATAATAATAGCTTAATTAATTGTTTGGGGGATATCGGTTTCCGAATCGATAATGAGCTGGTCGATCTTCTGCGTGCGATTTCGACTCGCTTCACGTCATACGATCAGATGAAGGATTTTGAAAAATTGCATCAGGGAGGCAATCAATTAGGGTAATTTGCATTCGTATAACAATTTTGTGTCGACGAAATTAATATAATAATAATAGCTTAATTAATTGTTTGGGGGATATCGGTTTCCGAATCGATAATGAGCTGGTCGATCTTCTGCGTGCGATTTCGCCTCACCTCACGTCATACGATCAGATGAAGGATTTTGAAAAATTGCATCAGGGAGGCAATCAGTTAGGGTAATTTACTGTGTTAAACTTATTTATTTCGTATAACAATTGTGAGTCGAAATTAATATAATAATAGCTTAATTAATTCTACGTGGATGTCCCTTTCCGAATCTCTAATGAACTAATCGATCTGTGTGCAATTTCGTCTGACTCACGTCATACGATCAGATAAAGGATTTACAAATAAAAATTGCATCAGGAAGGCAATCAGTTAGGGTAATTTACTGTTACAAACTTATTTATTTCGTATAACAATTTTGTGTCGAAATTAATATAATAATAGCTTAATAATTCTACGTGGATGTCCGTTTTCGAATCGATAATGAGCTAATCGATCTGTGTGCATTTTCGCCTCACCTCATGCCATACGATCAGATAAAGGATTTACAGATAAAAATTGCATCAGGAACGCAATCAGTCAGGGTAATTTGCTATCCAAACTTATTTATTATTCGCATAGTTATTTATGCTTATATTATTAATTTACGGGGCCATTTCTGTTGGTTTTAATCAGCGTCGGCTTCGTAGTGCTTGGCTAACTTTTTCCCTCTCGCTTGGAGACTTCTCTGTAGGCGCGCGGCGCGAACGAACGATGAAAGCACTTCAATTAGGTACTAATCGCGACGAGCGTGTGCCGTTGCCAGAGTTTATGGTGGGATTCGACTTGGACAGACGGGCCAGGATTAACCTTAATATCGCGGTCACGTATCACGCGACGGCCTCTCTTTCCCTCTTGCTCTGCTCTCTTTGGCTGACAAAAAAAAAAGTCAACATTTCATAGCGTCGCGTCGCGTTCGACAGTAGCGAAACGCGCCGCGCACCAGACTGCACTGCTTATGTCGGATAAACAGTAATCCTGCAGTTCAATAATTGTAAGTAAAACAAATATCCGAGAGGGATCCTCGGTTTTTCATTAATTCGTCGATTAATATATTCATTGATTTATTGATTCGCACTATTTTCGGTTCCTTAATATTTCTAACAATTATTTTTATATAAAGGTGTTTCAGAAAGTGTTCTCATAAATGTTTATGAATTTATTTATTAAAGATTCTCATCGTGGACGAGAGAAACGCTTTGAATTGGCCCGAATTAGATAGACTGGTTTATTCCTCGAAGAAGGCCCAGTCGGCTTAATGAATCGGATTGGGGCTCGCTGGATTGCCGTGACGCATTTATTTTGAAAAGATCGCCTGCAATTTAGATTTAATGAATCGCCTCACGCGTTCTCCTTACTACCACTCTCTTACATATTCTTTTTTTAAAAACTGGTTTGATGGAACGAATTATAAGGAGTTATAAATAATATCGTTTAAAGAGTAGGTTTATGGCATTCTTATAGAATAGAATATTGAAATTATTGTATAATACGAAAGGCTCATGAACAATTCGTCTAGCCTGATCTTGGGATTCTTATAAATGTCAATATTTATTCCTGATATCTTATACCTTGAAATACTGTTTCAATTCCCTTCTATTCAATGAATTTAATCCTCAAGGTATTAAAGCAGACTTCCTCCAATTTCCCAAGTTAGAAATTCGCATCCACCAAAATTGAAACTATGATACTAGAAACTATTTGTCTTCGACGTTTATCAAGTAAAGACTGTAAATTGTTCTGACTAAGATAGATAATTGTTTTCGCAGGAAAATCTCTCCGGACGTGCTGCCGTCTTGTTCGCCGGGTATTTTCCGTCAGAAATCGTTCCGGGCCCAGACGCCGCCGAAGAGCGCACCCGCGAACCATCACCGGGGCAGCGGCGCAGGCGCCGACCCCCGCGGTCCACGTGAGCCAGCCAGTACAAAAACAGCCGTCGGCAACGGTAACGGGAACGGCAGCGCGCGGTCCAAGAACAGCGTGTTGCAGCTGGCGCGGGGTGCCCGGGGTACCAGCAAGCACGCGCGCCTCGGCTCGGCACTGGCGAACAAAATGGCGTCCTCGAGCTCCACGACGGTCGTGCAGGGCTGGCCGAACACGAAAGACGACTACGAGCTCAAGGAGGTTATCGGTGAGTATCGACGCCGACCGGGCGATCGGCTCGTCGCCGGCGACTCGCCGATACTCGCGCGTCCCCCGGGAGCCCCCTGTCTCGACGCGTGCCCCTCGCACCGGGTCGCCGTCGTCCACCAGCTCCCGAATGAATCTTCTGCTCCTTTGACACGTTAACCCTCGACCGTCCGAGATATCGCCTCTTTATCCGCCGCTTATTCGCCCGGTGCATCGCGATCCCGATCCACGATTGACGCATTGTCCCCGTCCGCGTTTACGCCGCTGTCTCTCTCGCGCGCGCGCGCCGACGGAGCTCGCCGTCTCGCTCCCACTCACCGTGGCACGTATACCGGTGTCCGATAAGTTCTAACCTAGTTAACTATCGCCGCGAGATCCGAACGATTTCGCGTGCGATACCGTCGTGAATCTCGTTAGAATACGCCGCGTTTTATTTTCTTTTATCAATCGTGATTAGGGATTTGTCGCGGCAATTTATGACCGAGTGTAACGTTACGTTTTCTGTGAACATCGGGGCAAGATGAATTTGCATAAAAGCANTCTCTCTCGCGCGCGCGCGCCGACGGAGCTCGCCGTCTCGCTCCCACTCACCGTGGCACGTATACCGGTGTCCGATAAGTTCTAACCTAGTTAACTATCGCCGCGAGATCCGAACGATTTCGCGTGCGATACCGTCGTGAATCTCGTTAGAATACGCCGCGTTTTATTTTCTTTTATCAATCGTGATTAGGGATTTGTCGCGGCAATTTATGACCGAGTGTAACGTTACGTTTTCTGTGAACATCGGGGCAAGATGAATTTGCATAAAAGCAGTTGACAAACCCGATTCCTATCGTGCGTTACATAAAATGTGAGTAGTTACGTCGGTACGGGACCGTCGGGTCGATTCGTTCGCGACGAAATCGCACGTGTTTCGTGTCACGAAAAGGCTCGCGATATCTTTCGTACCGGATCGCAGCTCGTATCAGTAGGAGCGATTATTTTCTTTGATGAATCGCGGAATTAAAATCGAACCGAGTGACACGTACGTGGGCTGCGTCAGTGCACGCACGTCATAACACCGACCACGTGACGCAGCGTGACGCGTGACTTACGTCATTACAATTCAAACAAATGTTCGGTGTTCAAATACTCGCGGCGCCTAATCTGTCGCTAATCCGATTTTTCGCTCGCAAAAAACCGATCGCCCGACAATAGCTGATTCATCTCTGAATAGGGTTCGATGATTATTCTAAGATTTCGTCGATTACAGGCGTTGGCGCGACGGCCGTGGTGCACGCGGCGTTTTGCATTCCACGGCAGGAGAAATGCGCGATCAAGAGAATAAATTTGGAAAAATGGAACACAAGCATGGACGAGCTTCTGGTAAGAAGAGAAATGAATAAATTAATTTCTTCTCTTCAATCCTCTCCANCGTCGATTACAGGCGTTGGCGCGACGGCCGTGGTGCACGCGGCGTTTTGCATTCCACGGCAGGAGAAATGCGCGATCAAGAGAATAAATTTGGAAAAATGGAACACAAGCATGGACGAGCTTCTGGTAAGAAGAGAAATGAATAAATTAATTTCTTCTCTTCAATCCTCTCCAATCGAAATTCTTTTAAGGTTAAAATTGACGTCGTTCAAACACAAACTTGATTTGTTAACAGAAAGAAATTCAGGCGATGTCGTCGTGCAACCACGAGAACGTGGTCACGTATTACACCTCGTTCGTGGTGAAAGAGGAGCTCTGGCTGGTTCTGAGGCTGCTGGAGGGTGGCTCGTTGCTTGACATAATCAAACACAAGACCAGAACCACGAATTGTAAGCACGGCGTATTCGACGAGGCCACGATAGCGACGGTCCTGCGAGAGGTGCTCAAGGGCCTCGAATATTTTCACAGTAACGGACAAATACACAGGTACCGCGTTTATCTTGATTACAATCGTCTTCGAAATTGTATCTCTGTATAAAATTCGCGCACTCTTAAAAGAGTGCGAAGCGAATCTCGATTCATAGACTGTTTTTTTTTTCTTTTTTTTTTTTAAATGAGCGAATGTGATTGAAAGATCGGTGTTTAATTATTAGCACGGAAGGACGTGTAGACAAAGATTTTAACGATGAAATAATATTAGGGACATAAAAGCCGGTAATATCCTACTAGGAGAAGATGGGACCGTGCAGATCGCCGACTTCGGCGTCAGCGCCTGGCTGGCGACCGGCCGAGACCTTAGCAGGCAAAAAGTCAGGCACACGTTCGTCGGCACGCCCTGCTGGATGGCGCCCGAGGTCATGGAGCAGGTGAGAGAGGAAAGTAACATTACAACTTCTTAGCCTGCGTCTGTCTGCATTCCCGCTTCTGCATTATCAGTCTTTCTCCCCTGACGGCTTCTAAAAATAATACATAACCTTGAGGAAACCAGTTTTCGTTTCGTAACGCGTTTCGTTGTTTTTTTACTTTTGTTAAAAGAGTAACACCGGCGCATGTTGACATTGCGTAACGGCAGGTTTTATCCCGGTTGAATTAATGAAATCGCGGACGCATGCGACGCTCGAGGCATGACTCTCGGTCCCCCGCCTGCGCTCTGCTCTCCGTTGGCTGCGCCGATTCAATGCCCGCGGTGTAAAATCAATTATGATATACGTATTCCCCGTTGCAGGACCATGGGTACGACTTCAAGGCGGACATCTGGTCGCTCGGGATCACTGCCATCGAAATGGCCAGCGGCACCGCGCCCTATCACAAGTACCCGCCGATGAAAGTGCTCATGCTCACGCTGCAGAACGACCCGCCGACCTTGGATACTGCCGCCGACGACAAGGACCAGTACAAAGCCTACGGCAAAACATTCCGGAAGATGATCGTCGACTGCCTACAAAAGGATCCGACGAAAAGGTGCGATTAGACGAAGAAATTGTAACAAGATTTAAATTATGCTCAATTCCTTTAACTTACAACTATACAGTGACTTCCATTAATATTCGGACACATTTCGAAACGGTATAAGATTTTTAGTATTGGATCAAAGAACTTTATCTTCTGTGGAATTTTTGAGAACTTAATTTACTACAGAACGTCTAACAAAAAATTTAAAAAACTTGGTATTCATTGAAATCGCGAGGAAAATAGTAAAGGACATGGTTTTTAACTTTTTCATTAGGGTCTGTAATAAAAATTGGAAGTGTCTCGTTTGCAGATTTAAGTAAGTTGTGTGCATGTACAAAGTTTCATCAAAATCGATTAACATTGCTATGCGTTATAAGCGATTAGAAATTGAAAAAATCGCAGTTCTCCACGACTTGAAAATCTACGACTTGGATAAATTGAAGAATTTTTACATGTTTCAATATGTCTAACTCTTTGATGGTTTCATGGATTTTTATAAAACTTTATACATTCATATAACACTTTTAGATCTACAAACGGGATGTTTCACATTTTTGCTAGAGCCTCTAACAAAAAAGTTTAACATCATGATCTTTTCTTTTTTCTTCGAGATTTCGGCGAATAATAATTTATTTTAACTGATTGTTAAACATTACATAGTAAACTAAGCCTTTTAAAAGCCCACAAAAAATTAAGTTAGTTGGCTCCATTTTAAAGAACTTATTCCGTTTTGAAGTGTGTCTGGATATTAATGGGAGTCACTGTATGTGAAACACGTGGTGTTAACGTGCTCTGTATTAAAGTGGATATTAATTCTTCAGACCAACGGCCACAGAGCTACTGAAACATCCGTTCTTCAAGAAAGCGAAGGATAAGAAGTATTTGCAACAGACTTTGGTAGCGTGCGGACCCAGCCTCGAGACTCGAGTGCAAAAGGTATTTATCTTTAGTCTGTCAATTTCCTGCCTGTTCCGCACGAGTTGCTCAATTTATTCGATTGCAGGCTTCGAAAAGACAACCCGGCACGTCCGGCCGTTTGCATAGAACGGTCACGGGCGAGTGGGTCTGGTCCTCGGAAGAGGAAGACAGCAGTGCGTCGAGCGGTGACGAAGGCAAAGAAGCTTTGCCAGTGAATACCATCGAGAACGCGTCTAGCAGCGAGGAGGACCAGGAAGAGGAGTTCTTCGGACAAGTGAAGTCCGCGCGGAGTCACATGGCCGTGCCGGTTAATGAACAGAACGTTCCTATAAACTTGGTGCTCAGATTACGGTAATTATCGTTTCAGATTTTTCCTCCTACTTCAGAGTTCCTTTTAAATGATCCTTATCATTCCTTGTTATATTATGAATCCTTCTTTCATTCCAGAAGTCCCGAAACTTATTTCACCCTCGAAGAAGAAGAGTATGTACCACTGCCTTCTTCCTACCAAATTTCCTTCGAATCTAATAGAAACTCTTTCCTGTTACACATCAAATAAATTTGTCTTTTCGTTTTCAGGAACCAGAAACGAGAGCTGAATGATATACGATTCGAATTCGCCGTCGGAGTGGATTCCGCCGAGGGCATCGCAGCGGAGCTGGTCGGCGCGGGATTGGTCGACGGCAAGGACATCGTCGTGATTGCGGCAAACTTGCAGAAACTTATAGACAGTGCTGGCCAGTTACGGACAGTTACATTTTCACTGGTAAGAAGAAAACGTATTCCGCTTCGCTTAATGTAGTTTAGGAATTGAGCAGAGGTTCTGATGAAAATGAATTGATTCCAGAATTCTGGTCACGCGCCGAACGAAGTACCGGACGACAAGGCGTTAATAGGATTTGCTCAGATCTCCATCACGGATTAAAACGATCACGCGAAGATGAATCATCCGACGTCTCAGGATACCGTTCTTAAAGCGGCAGTTCGCGGAATTTCGAAGTGTCGAGGGCGGGAAGCGACGTCCGCACGTAAACACGCGTCCCTCCGGCTTTCGACACTTCAGTCTCCCCGGAGTTCTAAGAAACGCGTCGAAACATTGAAACGAGAAACGAAATAACAGGGCGTAGGTATTTAAGCGCGACTCGTTCGCGGGACGGACTGCGTCGAACGCGTGCTCGCGTGAAAGGAAATTTTTTCGAACAGTCGACGAGCCCAAAGATTCGTTCTGTAACCGGACCCTTTTTGCTACGATAGAAAAATGGTGGAAACGGGAAGATCAAACGCCTGGTAGGTTTTCAAAGCAGCCAAATTAATTTTTGATGATTTCCTGTGGCAAAAGGGTTATGTCGATTCTGCCAATTGTTCAACCGCGTGGAATGAATAGAAGGAAACCGCGTACTGGCTTAAGTTTCCACTTGCTCTAATCATTAATGGCTGTAGTTTCACATATTCAATTCCTATATCACACTCATATTATCGCATTAATTCTGTGTAAATATTAGTAATCGAGTATGATTCCTTCGTTAGGTTTAAACCCTGCGAGCGCGACAGAGAATTTCAGACGATATTAAGCGTTAACGAAAGGTGCTTAAAAATTGGAAAGATGAAAGGAAGGCAAACGAGAACACACACGTCCCCCGTTACCCCCCGACTTACTTATTTGAAAACGACGAACGATACCCTGCCAGCCAGAAATTTGGAATCCGCGTTCCGTTCATCGCCAAATTCAGTCTCTCGCGTCGAGCCTCGTAAGTTTATTCGCGACTCGAAACCGATAGTCTACACTTTTAGTCGAAGTAGAGAAACACCACACCGTTCTATATGAATTCACGTTCTTTCAAACGATTCCAAGCTTTCGTTCGGCGGTGTATAAGACGATGCATTCTCTTCGGGTCTCGTTTTTCTTATTTTAAAACGAACCACGCGCGCCCCACACGTCCGAGAGCATATCGTGTATTTAAAGGTGAAAGAAGGCAGTCGTCTCCTCTTGTACGATGATCACATGAAAATCGTTAGCGTATTTTACCTTATGCTTCAACGCTACAGGGATCGTAGAACACGCGAAAGTACTAAAAAGTGTTTTTGTACTTAATTAAATAGAATTAACTATATAGCGGATTTATCGTTCTCTTTTTTGTGGCTTCATTAGAGGCGAGAAAACGAAATCATTGTACGGTTCACGCGTCTCTTTCAGTCTTTAAACAGCGAGCACACACCGTGCGCGAATAATGTCTCCGCACGCACTCCTCGAACGAACATTTTATGAGTCTCGGAGCTACGAATTCTTTTAACGATCGTCTAACATTTCCTTTTTATACGTTTGTCGATCAGAGGAATGTAATTGCGATTGTATAAATTTGTAATTTTCTGGTAAAGCTTGAAACAGCGAGTGACCAATCGTTAAAATTATTGATCCTAGAATACAAACGATCTAAGAAATTATTTCCTGTCATTAACATCTCTTAGAGTTCTTTTCTCTGCGTCTCTTTATACAGTGAATGAAAATACGTCCCGTTCTGTTCGCCGAGGACGGTCAGCCGGTGTTCGCAGATTTAATTGGACGTTCGTGTCCCGGAATTAATCGAGCTGTGCGTGTGCTCGAACGAGGAGAACGTGAAGCGTGAACAAAATAAATTATTGCTTGTTTTAAAGTATGTAATATGTGATTCTCTAATTTTAAACGATTTCACGGTTCCGCGCAGGGACCGTTGCAGGATTGACAGAAGAAAAATGGGTACGAATATTTTTCGCGATACACACGAGAATGTATTTAAAAGAAGATGATGATGGATGAAGGTGGTATGCAAGGAAGTGAAATATATTTATTGCTTGGAAACAGAAATGGGGTTTCACGAATAAAGCCTAGAATTATTCTATCGGTTGTTTAACTTTCCTCTCCTTATTTTCTTACATGATTTCAATATGTTTATACTAAATGTCTCTCTTAAATAATAAATACAATTGTTTATTGTATAGGTAATAGTCTTTACATGATTTTAACATTCTTTTTAGTTTGTTTCAGATATCTCCCAGTCAAGAATTCTAGAAATAATTACGCACAAGGATCAGGAATGGGGTTTCACGAATAGAGCCTGGAATTATTCCATCAGCTGTTCGACTCTTCTCTCCTTATTTTCTTACATGATTTCAACATGTTTAAACTAGGTACGTCTCTTAAATATTAAATAAAATTGTTTATTGCATAGATAACACTCTGACATGATTTTAATAGTCTTTTTCGTTTGTTACAGATATCTTTGAAGTAAGGATGCCAGAAATAATGAAGACACCCTCTACAATTGTTACGGCACCAGTGCCAGTGATAACACGAACAGTAATGAACTTATACATAGTACTTAAGCATTCCTCTTTGTAAATTATTGTATATTTTTTTAAGTTTAATTAATAAAGAAATAGTTTAAATGGAATTCACACGTCTCGTTACTTACCTTCAACTCTAGCCACATCCAATCCCTTCTCCATGTCATCTTCACTTAGTATAAGTAGAAATAAGCTAAAATCGAAATTGAAGAAATTCTTGAAATCGTAACTTTGATCACCAAAAATTCTCGGCGGCTTCATACAAAGTCTGATTTTCGATCAAAAATTTTTCCGATAATTCTTCTGACAATGACGTCATCAGTAGGAATTAGTGCTACCTCCTATTACTTTATATTCGCCTAATACGAAGTCTGAAATTTAGAGAAAATTTTGGACCAAAAATCAGACTTTGTATTAGGCGAATATGATATGATAGGAGGTAGCACTAATTCCTAATGATGACGTAGGTTGTCAGAAGAATTATCGCTGAGAAAAATTTTTCGAAAATCATGCAAACTCTGATTTTCGATCAAAAATTTTTGAAAATTTGTGGAAATTCTTCTCTCCGGGAATTCTTGGAAATGACGTCATCGGCAGTAGTTAGTGCTACCTCCTATCATATCATATTCGCCTAATACAAAGTCTGATTTTTGGTCCAAAATTTTCTCTAAATTTCAGACTTTGTATTAGGCGAATATGAAGTGATAGGAGGTAGCACTATTCCCACTGATGACGTCATTGTCAGAAGAATTATCGCAGAAAAATTTTGCTCGAAAATTTCAATTTGTGTCAGAATAAAATTTGTGCAATGCTGAATTTAACGTACTTAGACAACTAATTTAATAGTGAGTAGGGCTATTATTTCGAGTGAAAGTTCTCGTTAAGGAATAGGTGTTGGTCATTCTAGGAATGATGGACAGGTGATTAAGTAGACAATAAGATATATGTTTGACAAGTTCTTTATTTCACTTTTAAATAAATTACAAAATACAAAAATCTGTTATCTGTACAATTTCGCTTAAAACTAATTAGAATGCAACGATGTAAGCGCCTGATGATCGTCTTTTAGAGCTGATAGAGTGTAGAACTCATCACGGAAGGTAAGTCCGTAGATGAACGTGAAATTCCTGTTCGTAGTAAACCGATTTTTATGTCTGTCCACTAAAGTTGAGGCCAACGTCCGAGGAATATCCTGGGCGATGTAATATATCCAAACTGCAACGCTAGAATCAAAGAAAATAAGAGTTTTATAAGATAGAACCATACTGGAGTTTAAAAGAATGCTATTATGTATCTCGGTTTCTAGCAAAAACAATTGTAATGAACTGCGACTGAATTTCAAGTTAAAAGGGTAAGAAATATTCCGAGGGAAGTAATTTAATCAATTCTAATTGCTAGAAGCCGAGTGTAACATTTTTATTACAAGATAGAATCATTAAAAGAATGCTATTATGCATCTTGGTTTCTAGCAAGACGATTTTAATGAACTACGACTGAATTTCAAGTTAAAAGGATAAGAAATATCCTAAAGGAAGTAATTTAGTCAATTCTAATTGCTAGAAGCCGAGTGTAACATTTTTATTACAAGATAGAATCATTAAAAGTAATTTCGGTTTCTAGCAAGACAATTTCAATGAACTGCGATTGAATTTCAAGTTAAAAGTATAAAAAATATCCCGAAGGATGTAATTTAATCAATTCTAATTGCTAGAAGCCAAGTTTAACATATTTGTTACAAAATAGGATCATTAAAAGTGATCTCGGTTTCTAGCAAGATAATTTCAATGAACTGCGACTTAACTTAAAGTTAAAAGGACAAGAAATATCCCAAGGAAAGTAATTTAATCAATTCTAATTGCTAGAAGCCAAGTTTAATATTTTTATTACAAGATAGAATCATTAAAAGTGATCTCGGTTTCTAGCAAGATAATTTCAATGAACTGCGACTTAACTTAAAGTTAAAAGTATAAGAAATATCCCAAGGAAAGTAATTTAATCAATTCTAATTGCTAGAAGCCAAGTTTAACATTTTTATTACAAAATAGAATCATTAAAACTGATGTACCTCGGTTTAAATGTCGATTTCATCGGCAAAATCCTCAGCAACAGAAATGCAGACACCAAGCATGGGACTATCTCTTCTTCTTTCTTCCTTCTCATACAGTGTCTCGATGACGCAAATGAAGAATGACATACTCTTGCGAAAAGATGAACGCACCGAGTAGAGATGAACCTAAGCAGTTTGATTCAAGCCTCTCGAATACGGCGCCAACAACAGTTCAGTCGGCAATTTGGTTATGGCAACACGTAGTGCAAAATTGAATTTGAAAGTTCGTAGAAAGCAATGACTACTTCAATCGCTAACAATAATCAAGGGAAGGATGTGACGAAGAAACTGAAAGTGGATCAGGAACTCATTAACCCCTGCTATAAGGTACCGCAATTTTACGAACTGTCATCCACTCCTCAAAGTTATGTAATTTATTTACGACGAAATAAAGAAACTAAACTAAAATAAATGAAGAATTTCGCGAGGAATTGTCTCAACTATTTAAAAGAATTAATGCGAAAGATAAATTCATATTATTACGCTTTATCGGCATCCTAACCCTAAACCAACGAATAAACATCATGTTAATAACAACTTTAGTTTATCAATCGCGAGATTAATAATAAATAAAGAAAGAATTGTAATTTTAGGAATCTATCATAAGCGCGCAATGCCTAGAGAACAATCAGTACGATTACACGCTGTGCGAGGCTCAGTTTGAGAATTACAGGGTTTGCAAAAGGTTCTGGGTGAGTTGACGTTCGCATATTTATCGTACAATCCGCTCACGATATATTTCAATAATATTTTAGTCCTCCGTGATTTCCAAACGGAGACACGAGGGTGTACTGCCTCTCATCCCTCCGCCGGACGAACGAGCAAAAATAAAAGAGGAATACATGAATTCTCTGAAGCACTAGTGCAAAAAATGCGGTGCTAATAAATTTTTGTACATAGAATATTAGACTATTACTTTCTCCCGTTGAAATTGAACTTTTGTTACGATGAACATACTAAATAAAAGTGTGTATGAAATTAATTAATTTATGTGATTCGTTGGGCCAGACACGAAATTGGATGATCGGTGCGTCGGGAGAAACGAAATTACAACTTGCATGTCGTGCCTTTAATATCTTTGGCAGAAAGAAACTTTTCGGGATTAATATAATATATATATATACATATGTATATATATACGTACATATTATTACAATGGAAATCATAAACAATAGTACAAACTTATATATAATAACCGATAGGTATAATTACGTGAGGGACAGGAAACTGGTTTAAATAGCTAAACGACGTTATTACAGAATATATATGCCTACGTTACAGTTCAAACGAATAATTACGTAGCTCCCTCGTTGCCTGTGCAATTAATCATATCGACGACATATTAATTATCCAACGATTTGCATTCGCAGTTCTCAAAAAAGTTCATTTGAATCTGTTGAAGACTTTTCGCTACGATCGCTCAGTAATTCGTCGTTCTCCCTCGACTATGTATATGTACATACGCTTAATGTTTACAAAAAGAACTAGTTTGGCGGCGAGCGTGTTCGACGCCGACGAACCCCGAGTCTTATAAAATACACCGCCGGTCGTTAACTCTAAAACTGACACGCGTTCAATGTAAAATGGACTAGTAACGTAGTACTTAAATGCGCGAGTACTAAAATTAATTTTCAGCTGTGTTCCCTCCCTTGAACTTATAATAATAGACAGATCGATATATACTCTACATTGACTTGAGTCTAAGCGTGAACGATCTCCGAATGGGAAGATTGTTTTATTGCGCTAATTCACATTTACAACGTGGGAAAACCGAGCAGTCAACAGACAGAGAACGTTTATGCTATTTTCCTAAACACAAACAACTTAATTATCGATTCACTTTTTTGCCTTTAAACGTTTTCCTATTTTTATCAACGCATAAACGATCCGCCTGTTTAATTTACATTATTGCAGACGTAACTAAAAATAATTCACCTGTTCTTACCTGTCTCAGAGGTGAAAAATAAAAAGAACCGACGTCTGCACGAGTCGTTTCCCACGTTGACTTCTTTACCGTGGAATTTAGTAGAGGAGGGTTCCTCTTGAATACTCGCTAAGTTTCCCTTTGACTAATCCAATTGACTTTGACACGTTGCGTGCGTGGTAATTAACAAACGATTGATTCGTCCCAAGGAGTCCATCGACACACGCATGCATCCTCAAAATAAATAATGTCTCTTGCACGTATCTTATTACAAGTACACACATATGTTACATCTTCTCCTACTCCTCTCGTCGTCCAAGTTGAAATCCCGGCCTGCCCGAGGCTACCACGCGCTGAGAACACTCCTCTTGAAAAGAAAACTCGTCTTACGAAATTTCTACGTGGAAGGAGTGACTCCTCGGCGCGAGAGAACGCCGAGCAATCCGGGATTAATTACTTCCGAGACAATACATGTTAAAAACGAAGAATTCGCCGCGCGACGGTTGGCCGGTCGCGCGTTTAACGAAAAAGAAAACGGTCTAAATGCCTAGTCAGAGTTTACGAACAGAACACAGGAAGAAAAAAAGATATGTAGGCGCGAAAGAAGCTTGCGGGTCATCGTGTAACTATATCACAGCGAACGTGAGAATTGTATCAATGAACGACATCGTTTTTTTTAGCCTCTGGGGGTTCGGGGTGGGGCGAAACTAAACTATTAAACAGGTACGTTCTCTCTCTTTCTCTCGTTGGACATGTGACGATCACATGCTTGACCGAACTATACGATCAACCATCATTCATCCGCTTTCGAGTATTGGTTACCGATCTCTCGACGAAGTTTCTTTCGTCTGTACACGCGTCGTTCGTAGCTAACACTCCGACCTATCGTTCGAATCTCTTCGTTTTTAACATGTATCGTCGGCAAGTAGTCAATCCACACGGTCTTTGATGCGGAACGTGTGAATGCGGAAGTGGCGGCACATCTGACGCACCTGAAACAAAATTAAACGCGCTTAATTAGCACGACTTCTAATGGACAGAAGATTTGCGATTGTGGTGGTCGAGAGAATACTTACCACGCACGCTCCGTAATGAATATGCGCTGAGAGAGCTACGACGGCGACGAGGTAGGCGAACACCAGGTCTCCGCTAGGCAAGATAAAGGAGAAAAGTGCTGCGATCGCCACAGGTAGAAGTATCCACGACAGTAAATCGCATCTGGTGTTGCTCATTTGAGAGACAATCAAGCGACACTGAAATTCCAAATACAAATTTACTTCCCGTATTCCTAGAATTGTATATTTTAATAATAAAACTTACACAGATGTTTGAGAAGATAGTTCCAACGATGAAGAAGACTATCCTCGGGTCCCTCTCGATTATGTTGCTAGGCGAATGAGTTACCCAGATGGTTGAGATCGTTAAGAACACTACCAGGGGCAGCAGAGGTCTTATAGCGTCTAGGAATGTACGCATCTTTCCAGTCTTATCCCTGTACGATCTGAAAATCGAACAGAAATCACGTTTAATTAAACACGAACGATTGAGAATAATATAAAGCTCGTAATTCACTTAAACCTACTTGTATATATTCCAAAGGACCACGGGCAAGCTAGTAAAAATTGCGGTGGCGTATAGCAATATTTCAAACGCCAGTCCGACTGACACACCGCCAGGAAAATCGAACTTCCATGCTTCGTGCCCGCCTATACTTGTTATGATAAACACAATGATACTGCCCTGAAGATTAAACAGAAATTAAGTCTTACCTTGAAACTCTAATAACTAATTGAACTCTCTTTGAAGTAAACTTACCACCATGGACAAATCATATCCCCAAGGAAGAAATAGTACTCCGGTGTTATATTTTTCCCAATGCGTTAAATAGAAGCTGATGAAGATGTTCCAGAGGATGAAATACATTCTTAACGGCGACACGCTGTGGTCGGTCCTGCCGAAGACGGAGAACATGCAGACGCTGATGAGCATCGTCGTCCAACTGTCTAAACCATGGTCGAACAGTTCGCCTAATGGGCCAGACGTTTGGGTACGCCGCGCTTGCTTCCCGTCTATACCGTCTGTAATAAAGGAAATCAAAACTGAGACTTGCACTTTTTAATTGAAACGAATGATTATAAAATGATATTTACCAAGAGTGTAAGCCATGAATACGTTGAACGCTCCCAGGGCGAAGACCCACCTCGGTATCGGTGGATATTGCGGCTTGTCATCGCTCGATGCGTNACCAGACGTCTGCGTGCGTCGCGCTTGCTTCCCGTCTATACCGTCTATAATAAAGGAAATCAAAACTGAGACTTGCACTTTTTAATTGAAACGAATGATTATAAAATGATATTTACCAAGAGTGTAAGCCATGAATACGTTGAACGCTCCCAGGGCGAAGACCCACCTCGGTATCGGTGGATATTGCGGCTTGTCATCGCTCGATGCGTAGAAGTAGTAATCGTAGAATGCGAACATCGTGAAGTTGAAGACGGTAAAGAGGAACCCGGTGAACGTGAGCATGTTCGGTGCGACCCACTTGGGGCAATACTGAAAAATGGACATGATTCAAGTGAGAATAGTACATTATGCAAGGGAGTAAAGTCGTTGATTATTCCTGCGGGTGGATTTGTAGTAATCACCCAAGGGAATGATCNATAATCACCCAAGGGGGAATGATCAACTTTACTCCCATGTTGCATGTAGGACTTTATTCATGGCTTAACTTTATAGCCAGTTCATTTTCTTGAAAAGTGGGATGTATACTCGACTATCGTTCAGTATCAAAAGATCAAAACCAGAACTATCATTAGAATCGACTGAAAATATATACAATATTTCACATGTCTCTGAATGTGTTTGGCTATTAAAATTTTGTCACTTTTTAAAAATAAATAACGCATATGCAGAAGAAAAATACTTATGAGGGAGATAAAGTACTTTATTTCCTCATTTTGCAGGAATAAAGTATATGCGTGAAAAAAGAGCCACTTTCATCCCACTTTTTAGGGAATAAACTGGCTATTATAAGTAAGCCGTGAATAAATAAATTAACAGAAGAGAAGAATCGAGTACATAAAATTGAATATACCTGAACCACTTTGTTCCAGAATGGATGCATGATGTACACGCTGAGGGGACTCGTGTCCACCGAGCTGTACTGTAATTACAATCAACGAATCGCTCATTAATTTCGCTCCGTACATAACTCACACTTAAATAAATCCTCTTTACAAACGTCGATCACAAAACGAGAGGAGCGTTACCTTGTAGTTT